>PVHP010041910.1:0-15209 GCA_004024765.1 Zapus hudsonius
GTCTGAACTGTATTATAATTTTGTGGTTTTTGTCTATATATACCCTGAGCCTTTGTTCTTCTGGGCTCCTTGGCATCCATCTGTCTGGGGAGCCCGACTGCGCAGCCGAAAAGAAAATCCTCTTGCTTTTGCATCTGCTGGTGTGGTTATTTGAGTCCTGGGGTACGCTCTCCCGAGAAAGGCCTTGGAGGTCTTTTCACATCAAGCACCTTCAGCACATAAAACTAATGGTGTTGGGGCATATCTATGATCTCAGCACCCGAAGTTAGAGATAGGAAGATCAGAAGTTCAAGGTCATCCTGAGCTACATAGTTCAAGGCCAACTGGTGGGTGCTGCATGCAACCTAGTGTCAAAACAAAAACAAACAAAAACAGAAGGGTGCTGTGTGACTGCCCCAGGAGAAAGTCTAATCCATATCTCAGTAGGTGCAGCTCATGGACAACTCGGGTTCAGGGTCATTTCTTGGAGACTGCGAAATGTTTCAAACATGAAAACTGTTCTCAAGTATATTTGTGGGCTTTAACTTTCCCACTTGATGTTCCTACCATGTGGTACATAGAGCAGCTCCTCCTGGACTGTAAGATGCTATGTCTCTCAAGCATGCATCATATGTGGTTTACAAGAATTTTGAAGCTAGAGGCCTTGTGGTTATGCCAGCATTAAGTGTCCCAGGCCCTGCCTAGTTGCATCTCACCTGCTCAGGCATGATTCAACATGTGTATGACTCTTAAGGCTTAATAGCATACATTCAGAGAAACCCCATAGTATATAGATCTTTCTCTTTGTGGGGCAAACTGGCATACTTAATTTGAAAATATTTTTCTTCATTCAATGCAGCAGACATCATAATCCTGGGAGGCAGTGGGGAGACGAAGAGTCCTTCTGTAGCAGCAAGTGAATACCAACCAGGTGATGTGTTTAAAGTAATTTTTGCTGCAGATAGTATACTTAAGAAAAGTCAAATTCTGCTCTTCCAGCATGTATTCTATGTCAGCCATGTGGTTTAGGACACTTCCACCCCCCAAGAAACAGTGCTTCACCTACATTTAATTTAAAAGCCAATTAGATTTCTTCCTGCAGGATAGAAATAGAAAGAAAATTATGGAAAAATGTTCAGGTCTACTTTAGAACACATTGATATTTTAACAAAGTTGCTTGACACCGGGAACTGGGCTTCCAGGAAGTATTCATAAGTAAACTGCAGTACTGTGTTTAATGTTTTAATGTATTATGTTCCATTAATATTTATTAATTCACATTATAGACTTGCCATTTTAATGCTTGACTGTAAAGCATTGTAATTACACAGGTGATGCTTTTATTTATGTACTGTGAGTGAGATCTCAGAATGTTGGATGAAACAATTGATAATCCAGATTTTGCCATACAGTATGTGATATGTGTGTTTTTAATATAAGATTTTTCATTATCATTTCAGTCATTTTGAATGCTTGTCTCATTTTTGTGCAATGGGTCAGTGCAGGCCAATTTTTCCAAAATAGCTTCTTATTGTTTTAGCAGCATAAAAAGCACTTGTAGTAGAGAGTGAAAATCAACATTCTTCGAATGTGAGCATTGTATGACCAGAAGCAATCACCAGTTTTAAGTTATTCTGATATTCATTACACTGAAATTCTTAAATCTCAGCCTTGAAACAAGTCAGATTTTCTTTACTATTTTGGGGATTCATATACAGCCAGGATTTAAAAAGAAATACCTGGGAATCAATTTACTTTTATCCTTAAGCTATTCGTGGTCATTTTCTTATCATTGAATTTTTGTAAGTTTCACAATAGCTGTAGTAAAATATAATTCTATTAGTGTGTGATAAGGTCTGTATCTTTGGAGCATTTTATAGTGGAATGGTTTTTTGTTTCACACTAAGCAGTGCAGGAATGAGTCCTCTAAATATGTCCTTGAACTGTTGGATATTTTGTGCACTGTATAAATGTAGACTTTATATATTTTTCATATAGAAATTAGACACTGCCTTTGAAAGCCTGTTTGTAAATATTGGAAAATAAAAAGTGTTTTTATTCCCTTAGCTATGTTTACATCTAAGGTATAAAATATAAACTACAAGTACCATTTTCTAATTGAGGTAATAGCCCCTGTAAATTTTCAATGAAATAAAAGTGAAATAATCTTGACTTTTGAAATGATGCCTATGTATTAACACTAAGTGCCTTTCTAGTCCTGGTGCAGTAACATTAACCTTATTGGCTTGATAGTAAATGCTTCTGAAGTTATATTTTCAATATAGAATGCAGTACTGAAATTGGTAATGAAAGGAACAATCTATAGTGAATGTGCAGACTACTCTCCAAAACATAGAGCAGAAAATTGATGAATTTTTAACACACTACCATGACAAAAGGTAAGGTTCTTAGTTGTTGGTGCTTTTTATATTAATTTTTATTTTAAATTAATTATAACTGGTTGTTCTCTTTTATTCGCTTGCACCAGCTCCCATTACTTTGGAGACCCTCCTCAGTGGGTTTAAGGTCTTCACTGTAGGGTCATGAAGGCCTCAGTTACTCCCTGTGGGGCAGTAGGGTAATGTGCCT
Source organism: Zapus hudsonius (assembly GCA_004024765.1). Classification (NCBI taxonomy): domain Eukaryota; kingdom Metazoa; phylum Chordata; class Mammalia; order Rodentia; family Dipodidae; genus Zapus; species Zapus hudsonius. The sequence goes on from PVHP010041910.1 coordinate 2,569, forward strand.
CGGGATATTCCTGCCTACTCTGTGGCTCTTACAATCTTTATGCCACCTCTTCAGTAATGTTCCCTGAGACATGGCAAGCTTGTTAGCACCCTGATTTAGTGTGGAGTTTTCTGTAGCCTCTGGATTTCTGTTTTGATAGGTTTTGATTGATTACTGTGTTTGCCACTATCAACCTGGTGCTGGTTGTCAGGCTAGCAGTTACAGCAGTGTTCATGTCATCACTTCCCCTAAAATTTCTCCTGGGTCTGCAGTAGAGGTGGCACAGCTCATGGTGGGCAGTAGGCTAACTTCTTGCCTTATTGATGTATCTTGGTTCTCCATTTTCTCTTCCATCTGTAAAATAAAGCAGATTCTTCAAACAAGAGTGAGAGCAGCTTGAGTTAAAGGGGTATGCAAATTTGGGATATTTTCTTATTGGTATATAAGCCCACTCATTTTCTCCAGAGAGCAGTGAGAGCTTCTCTCTGAGGTTCATGAGTTTCCAGACCATGGGATTCTAAGTTGGTTTCCAGTACCAGGATGAGTTCTCTCCCACTGAGTGAGCCTTATGTCTAATCAGAGAACCATCGGTTACCTGCAGAGGCTGTGTGCCACTATTGAATAGGTGTGCACTTCTTGACCAGATGGTTGGTTTTGTAGTCTTTAGGGTCTCCTGCTTATTCATGCTGTTGGAGACCATTTTCCTCTAGTGACTCTCATAGGGCATTCCAGCACTATGAGGACTAGGCAGGTTGAAGGTTGTTTTCCTTTCAGTTCCAGCATGATATTCCAATGTCCTGTGACCACAGCCAGTGATGTCTTCAATAATAGGGTCTTACCTTTTACCTCTGGCAAATAATCCAGTGTTTTGTCAATGGCCTGCATTTTTGGGGGGGACCTCATGTGTATTGCTGACCAAAAGCTAACTGCGGGGATCAATGCAATTGTGGGCCTGGGGATTTTAAAGTTAAGCTTTTTCCACCTTCTGTCTGGACTGCTCCCCCCTTTTATTGGTGGTTATATTTTGTAGAATGCTTGCCAGAATGATGGATTTTATGGAACTGATCTTAACTTTTTTGTAATTCCCTCTTCACCCTCCCTACCTCCTATGACTCTAAGCCCCCCACCTCCGATGTTCTGTCCCTCCTCTAACCTATCAGGTAACTAATCTTCTCCTCTCTCCTCATTTCTTTGCTCTCTTGCTCTTATTCTAATTTTATGCCCATATTCCTATTGCTTACTACCATTTGCAATCATCTCCAGTTGATCCCAGTTAGGAACCACAGATGTTTGTTTGTTTGTTTTTAATATTCATTTTCAAGCAGAGAGATACAGAGAGAGAGAGAGAGAGAGAGAGAGAGAGAGAGAGAGAGAGAGAGAGAGCGCACCAGGGCCACCACCTTGTGAGTCTGGATTATGTGGGTCCTGGGGAATTGAACCTGGGGCCTTAGGCACTGGAGGCAAGTGCCTTAACCGCTGAGCCATCTCTCCAGCCAAGAACCACAGATGAAAGAGTGCATGCAGCATTTGTCTTAGTTGTTGGTACTTTGACATCAGATTCTTTGGCTTGTTTTTGGTTCTTAGTTAGTAGGACTTTAACAATATCCATGATATTTTATTTGTTGGAAACTATGTTGCGAACTATATTCTGATTGTTTTTCTATAAAATATACTTCTTTTGTCATACATCCTCACATTGTGACTTAAGTGAGCAATATTCCCTAGAGGTTAGTCAAGATGTCCTTTTTTGTGTCATCATATTGTACTTCAATGTACTTAACATGAAAAAAAATTAATGGGCATCCCATGGGTATACTGATTAAATTAAAGTAAAATGTCTCAAAGCATTAGTCCTCTGGTAGATAACTGCATTCAATTGTATAGAAAAAGGAAAATTTTATACCAAGAATAATGTATAAATGTACTGAATGGGACTCAATATTGTGTGTATGCATGTTTCTTTATGTGGTGTATGTATGTGTGTGTGTGTGTGCTTATCGCTTGTGCAAGTCTATGTGCAGATGTGTAAATGTGTAGAGGCCAGAAGAAATTTGGTGTCCTCTGCTATCAGTCTCCCACCTTCTTTCCCTGAGACTGAGTCTCTCATTGAACCTGGTGCTCCCCATTTTTTCAGTTACACTGGCTGCCCAGGGAGCCCCAGGATCCTCCTATCTCTACTACCCCAGCACAGTGACTACAGGCAATCATGGCCATATCTGGCTTTTTTATGTGGGTCCTGGGAATCCAACAAAGGTCCAGATGCATAAGCAGCAAGTGCTCTTACCCATTGAACCATCTCCCAAGCTCCAGAGCTCACCACTTGTGTATAAATAGTCATCAATGGTACAAAGGGGAACCATGAAAGAGTCTTCCACCAAAATCTTTGATGCTAAATGAACATAATGTCCCCATTGAATTTAGTCTTCATGAAAAGAAAATAGAGGAAAGTTCTTTACATAGCAAAAATGGATAGTTTGGGAATATTTACAAAATGATTAACTGTCCTGTGTTTTCTAGAGCTAAGATAAATGAGGCAAATTCTATCAAATATTTGAAGATCAAATATTGTTAGTGTAAGACCAAATCATAAACCTCATTTTCCTTTTTCCCCTCAAAATATTTTAGTTGCATCTCTCCTTCCCCCATTGAAAGCATCAGTCAGGGGAATTAATTGTGCCTTGAATGCACATTACGTTGTTCTTATTGTTATGAAACAACACTGTTCACTGTTATCTTTTACAGGATGGAGTTATATAATTGCTTCTCTACCAAGTTTCTGGATTTGGTTGTGATGTGGAATCTAGATATTGAGCAATCCATGAGACAGAAAGAAAATTTCAGTGTGAGTATCAAATTTAGCTTAATTGAATCTATTGTGTCAAAGTCTGAAGTAGTAATAGTTCTTACAACAATTCAGGAGAGAAGGTAAAGTACATGAGCTTAAAGAGTCACAGTGGATGATGGGAACCTGGCAGTTATCTCTGGACTGCTTCTGTTTCTGTGGTGAAATGACTAGGTCATCTGTGAAGAGTCAGCATGGTGGAGGGGAAAGCAGGTGTGACCTGGAGGTTGGAAGACAAGACACAGGGTTGTGTCCTGAGAGGGAGCCATTAAAGGTCCAGTAGGCTACAAATGGCAAGCAGCAGAAGGGTCCATGGTAGCTTTATGACACATTGATGACAAAATGTAAAGCAATCACCAACATGGCAGTGGCAGAGCAGGTGGGGAGTTGACTGTGAGAGGTTAGGATTAAGGCCCAGCCAGTCCCAGAAGAGATGTTGGGGGAGGGTGCTTACATTCAAAGACTGAGGTGCAGCAACCAACAATGTCATTTAAGCTAGAGTGAGAAAGCAAATATCATCATGTTTGTTAAATGAGAAAATATAAAAATATTTATTTTTATGTTGTTGTGTTTAAATAATATGGAATTATGTTTTGGTAAGCTTTCCAATTTTCCTTAATTGTTACATATTTTTTTTTCTTTTTATGTCCATAGGCTGCACTTAAGGAGCAACAAGAAGCTTTGGAAGAATTTGAAGTTTTTCAAAAGGAGAAAATTAAGGAATTTATAGAGTTATACGGGATATACTTAAGGGTCTGTTGTCCGTTCTTCCAAAACTTACAATGTATAGGGGAGATGAAAATACTGGCCATCTTCCATTTCTACTCTATATTTTCATCCCTGTTAATGCTTTCTTTGCTCCTTTCTTCCCTTCCACCCTCTATGTTGACAGTTTATGCTCTCCCACTGTAGTAGTATTACTCCTGTCATACCTTTCCTTTTCCTAGTGAAATCTTAATCTTTTGACAGCTCTTTAGTGATTGGGCTCTATTTTCACCTACATAGTTCAGCAAATTACCAGCCTATATTGTTTTATTTCTGTTTCTATGCTCCTTTATATCACTGTAATATGGAAGAAATCATTTAACAATTTTATAATTCTTTTATAGCATTTAATCTTTTAGTTCATTTGGTTTTGAACAGTATCTTGATATATTCCTGACTGGCCTAGAACTCAATATGTAAATCAGGTAGACCTTAAGGCTTTAGTGGTCCTCCTTCCTTTGACTCCTAAAAGATAGAGTTATGGCCATGCATCATCACTGCTTAACATAGTAGTTGGATTTGGTATATCCCAACTCAATCATTGCTGAAGAAATAATAGATACATTTTGTTTTTTGCTTTCTTGCCAAGTTTCTTTAAAAAATAATTAGTAACTAAAACTTGATATGTACAAATCATGTGTTTGTACCTCCTTTTCCCTCCTTCCTACCCCCATTCCCTTGTAGGCCCTCCTCAGTGGGATTGCTACTATGCTACATGGGGCTTGAGGGCTATTGTGGGAACAGTAGTCAGTCATTGGGGGGAGGAGGGGCAATGCCTCTTGTTATTTCATTTCATATCATAAAGTAGTATATGATAGAACCATTTATTCCTTCTAGATAAGGCTTGTGGTATTGATTTAGTGTTAATAAATGAGTTTGTAATTTCCTTTTTTGTTTTGTGTTTGCTTTAGGTTGGTTTGTATTGATTATTGCAGTGTTGGTGATTGATCCCAGGTCCTCACAAATGTTAAGCATTCTACAACCCAGTACTTTGTGATTTGAAAGTTTAATAGTAGTTGTAAAATTCATAAAAATGCATTTTCTACTCTTATTCTATATTTGTTCAGCGAAGTGTGATTCAGATTATAAATACATTTTCATGTTTCTTTAGTGTGTATTTTGATTTTCATGTAGAATACAGTGTTTGATTTGGAACAATTAATGGTCATTGTGCTACAATATTTAGGATTTTTTTTGTTTGTTTTTTTCGAGGTAGGGTCTCACTCTAGTCCAGGCTGGCCTGGAATTCACTGTGTAGTCTCAGGGTGGACTTTAACTCATGGTGATCCTCCTACCTCTGCCTCTCAAGTGCTGGGATTAAAGGCGTGTGCCACCACGCCTGGCTAATATATGGGATTTTTCAAGTGTAACTTCACATTTAATAAATTGCAATGAACTTTACTGTTTTCTAACTAAACATGGTTTTTGATCGTAGAGCGCTAAGAACCTTTCCATTCGTCATGTAAATACGATTGCTGCTAAAGTTGAAATCCAAATGGTCCTTTTGGAAAGGAAGATTATAGAATATGTAAGTAGTGTATTTTTAAAATGGAAAGCTGAGGGTTTATTTAAGCATTAAATATTCTTTGCTGAAATACATGTTATATTTACTAACATGTCCTTTCTTTTGAAGGAAGAGGAGAGCACTTGTGCCCAACAGACTTTTCTCTCCCTGCTATTCTTATAACTTTGAAAAAAAAAAAGAAGCTCAGTATATGACTAAAGACCTCAGTGGAAAGATTCCAACTTCTTTTTTCCTGTGTTGATAAAATGTTGAACCCCCTTTATGTTAAATCCCAAATGAAACATAGAGTTCTGAAGCAGTAGAGCTATATGAAAAAAAAAAGAAAAGAAAATGATTTCTAGCCCTTTGAGATTAATGATCACTTTTTGCCTTCAAATTGTCAATTATTAACTCTTAGCAGTAACTACTATGTCACAGCTCATCAGCACTGTTCTCCAGTTAGAACCTATTAAAATAAATGTAAAATCTGAAAGTAAATGTGTTTAGGAGACATATAAGATATTTTATAAACAACATAAGTTTGTGTCCCAGAATAACTTAAATCAAAATTAATTAAAACAGGCAAGTAGCAAGTAAGAAAAATGTTAGTTATGTGATATGTATTTGTCAATGTGCCATTTTCAGAGAAAATTCAGAATATCATTCAATTGAATATGTTCTACACTGAATGTCACCTGCCATCACATTAAAGGTTGATCATTAACATGTAGACAACTTAATTACTTAAGGCTTAATTTTTTATAAACCCATTGACAAAAAATGCTGACAGTGTTTTATGCAAATTGAATGTTCAGTTAGTTTTGCTTTCCATATGACATATGAAATTTTCACTTGGAAACATTTAATTTTAAAAAGATGATATTGTTTGTTTTGGTTTGACTGAGTCATTTAAATGCACTCTTCTGGACTTTTCATGCCTTTCAAAACAAAAAACTGCTGTCATAACTGGTACAGTATGACCACTTCCTTCTTTCTGCCTGGTGACAGTTGTAATTCTGGCTGCTTATCTCATTGTTCAGTGTATATCGATAGTGAAGAAGTACTGAAACAGAGTGTATTCATAGTCTCTTAAAGATGTCTCATGTTTTCTACCTGAAGAAGCCAGTCCACCATGAATGAGTATCTCCTCCCTGAGGTCACGTTGCTTCATAAACATTACATTGTTGTGAAGAATTTTCTTCTTCATCTAAAGTGTGTGATGCTATATGGTTTTAAGTAATATTTCATTTTTAAAAAGGAAATTTATTTTTAAGCAGAGAGCTTAGAGATGAGGAGAGGAGAGAGAGTGTGGGTGCACCACAGCCTCTAGCCTCTGTAAATGAACTCCAAATACATGTGCCACATTTGAGTATCTTGGCTTTACATGGGTACTGGAGACTTAAACCCAGGCCAACAGGTTTTTCAAGCAAGCATCTTTAACCACTGAGAATCTTCCCAGCCGTTAGTACTATTTCAGATTTCAAATACCTCTACCTTAGGGAAAATTTGCCTGTTGTTACAGAAGAAAAAAAAGCTCACTAGAGTTTGTTCCACATTGAATTATACTGAAAATGTACATATTTATCTTCCTTATTTGTGTGTGTGTGTGTGCGCATGCACGTGCATCGGGACTTTTTGCCACTGCAAAGGGACCCCAGTCACATGTGCCATTTTGTGCATCTGGATTTACATGAGTACTGGGAAATTGAACCCTGGGTTGGCAGGCTTTTGCAAGTAGGTGCCTTTAAACACTGAGCAATCGTTCCAGCCCTCTATATTTCTTTTTAAGGAGTTTGAGCTCTCAGATAGTTTTTTGGTGGGTAGGTATACTGGGGTGTTGGTATGTACATGTGTGTGGGAGTGCTTGCTCATTTACGTGTGAGTTTGGGCTTGTACATGCCAGTGTGATGTGGAGGTCAGAGGACAATTTCAGATGTTGATCCTTGTCTTCCATCTTGGTTGAGACATTATTTATTCATTGTTGAATTTGCCATGTTAGCGTGTCTTCAAGCTTCCTGGCAATTCTGTCTCTGCTTCCCTTCTTTCCGTAGACATGCTGAGATTACAGACACCAGTACTATAGCATATGGCTTTTTACATGAGTGCTGAGATCTGAACTCAGACACTGATGCTTGCCTAGCAAGCACTGCACTCATTGAGCCATCTCCCTAGACCCTCAGGTTATTTTATTTAATTTATTTTTATTTGCACAAGCAAAAAGACATGCTAGGACCTCTTGTCCTTTCAAAGATCAGACACTTGCATCATTTTTATTTTTTGCATTTGCTTACATGGGTGCTTGGGAATTGAAGCTGGGCTGGCAGGCTTTACAAGCAAGTATGTTTTAACCACTGAACCATCTTCCTAGCCTCCATATTATTATTTTGCAATTCCCTTTCTACACTAAAGACATGTAGAAAACATCCCGTGATCTTTCTGACTATTTCGTTATGTAGGATATAAATAACTTTATCGATGTATTTCTGACTTTTTCATATCACAGTATCTCACTTCCTGTGGCATACAAACAAATCAGTCAGTATCCTGACACATCAGACACTGGGGTGTGAAGTTGGGGCTGCTTTGTCAACATGCGAGTTGCTAAGATCTTACAAGTCATGATTGGCAGAATGATTATTAGGCATGGAGTTCAGGCACTTGGACTCTAGGGCTTTGGGACACATAGCCGAAAGCACAGCATTGTAACATCACATCAAACACACTGAATAATGAGGACCTGAAGGAGGAGGACATGGTGTTAAGGAAGATATAGACAGACCAGAGCTGTGCTCATCACTCCGTGGCAGATATAGGGTCACAGGGGGGTTGCAATGCAGGAGCACCAAAATTTGGAGAGGCTAAGCTGCTCTACGAGAAAGAAGCTAAAAATGTGATTTCAACTATGCAAGTTGTGCTAAGAGGAAGCCCAGAAACATTGAGATTGTCAAGTTAGAACTTTAATGTAGAAACCTAAATGAAGCTTCTCCAGGGAAATATGCAAATACTTGAGTCAGTATGAGAAGATCAACTTTGCCCAGGTGTTTGCAGACCATGCCAATTACATTCATGCTGTATGTGACCTGAAATGCAAAATTGTGCCAGGGGGTACACTGTATTTATATCCACTTGTATTAGGATTATCTCTGGGACTCCTCCAAAATAGAGGTTGTGTGATCATAGGAACTTACAGGACCTTCATGATGGTCCAGAGAATCACCCCATAAGACTTGCACTCTCAAACACAGGCCAAAAAGAGGTAGTTCACTACTGGAACACTATTTCTAAGACCCACACCTAGAATTGTGAATGCATGACCACAAATCTTTATTTATAGTAAGAAGAACACTTGAGCCTTTAGTGTGGCAAGTACACCTAACACACTTTCTCAGAAGTTACTTTTAAAAGGTGTTTTTCATTCAGTGCAGAAACCGATGACAAAAAGGAAGAGGTCCCTTTTAAGAAGTTGAGTTAGGAGCCTTGGCTGACTCCTGGCCGCTGAGCTCTTCCTAGCCACCTATAAGATGTTCTTGTCAGCTAGGCATGATGGTGCATGCCTTTTATCCCAGAACTTGGGAGGCAGAGATAGGAGGATTGCTGTGAATTCCAGGCAAGTCTAAGACTGCATAGTGAATTCCAGGTCAGCCTGGGACTCCTACATGAAAATCCCCAAAAGACAAAAAAAAAAAAGATTTTTTTTGTCAAATATTTTGTTCTTATTATAATGTTCAGGTGGGCCATGCAGATACTTCTCTTCTGTCCCCTTGTTGTAGATCCCATCTAGAGAAGTGATGGAAGAAATAATAGCTTCTGGGAGAAAAATTTGTATGGTAAATCTTTGTCTCTTCCTGTCAGACTGAATGGTTTCCAATCTTTTTCCTTAGAACAACTGATTCTCATACTCCAGGTGCATATCAATACAAAATACTTGTTTCTGCCTTCAAAAGGGAAGCCAGCTATGTTGACCATTTCCTGCCCTTAATGATAATGTCCAGCAGGTGTTGGTCAGCACCCTTTCTCCTCACTAAGAAGTCCACCAGCTCCTGATTAGCTCTGTTGAGAGTAGCCTTCATCAGGTCAGGCAGGAGTTTCTTGCAGGCCCACTACTCAGCCTGGAAGACCTGTTCCTCCCGGTCTTCCAGTTCAGACTAACATACTTTTGAGAAACCAATGTGCAATTGATCACATTCTTGGGCGGTTTTGCAAATTGAGTGACCGGCCCTGTCAGTGTAATAAAATGTACAGGAAAATATCAAAGCGAGATTGCCAAATCTTGGTCTCTCTGTAGTTGGAAATTAGTGAGAAGCACTAGTGTACCTTATTGGTAAATTTGCCGGCTGTCCGCGAGAATGAGTTTCTTCTGACAGTCCAGGTGCTTTAATCCACGAAATGGGAACAGATGCATCTGCGTTTATGTTGCAGGCTGCTGTCGATCAAAAACATCTTGGCTGTCTTGTTTGTTTTGGTGACAGGAGTATCATTTTTGTCAAGGTCAGATGGATCTGCAATAAACTGCCCCTGACCAGTGAGACCAACAAGCTGTATGTAACCTAGCAATGTAGCCTAGCCTCTTCTGCCCCGCCCAGCTTCACCAGTCATATTTGCATACGTCACCAAGAGCAGCAGGCAAGGTCTCTTGATTTCTATGGAGTGCGGGCCATCACTTGAAGCCCCGACCACATACGAGGTTTGCATACGTCACTTTCGGCTAGGTTCGGCTGGTCACGTGACTGAGTCCCGCCCCCACAAGCTGTCATTTGCACACGTCCTAGATGGCCGACCAAACCCCGCCCAACATCCATTAATTGCATTTGCAAAGGCTGGGATCCCTCCACTCCCTGCCCCTTAGATGACCACCAGGCATATCGCCCTGGAAACGCAGGAGGGCGGATCGTCACAGACACCAAGGCAACGCGTGATCTGAGAGGTCCAGCTGGCTGCGACCGCACACCCGGAAGTGCTGCTAGTGATCGCCGACATGGCTGCCTCCGTGCCCCGCCTGGGTGGTGGCCTGGGTCCTGGTCCTGAGGCCGGGGACTTCCTGGCGCGATACCGGCAAGTATCAAATAAGCTGAAGAAACGCTTTCTGCGGAAGCCGAATGTAGCAGAGGCTGGAGAACAGTTCGGTCAGTTGGGGCGCGAGCTGCGCGCTCAGGAATGCCTGCCCTATGCAGCCTGGTGCCAGCTGGCCGTGGCACGCTGCCAGCAAGCGCTCTTCCACGGGCCTGGGGAGGTGCTGGCCCTCACGGAGGCCGCTCGCCTCTTCCTGCTGCAGGAGCGTGATTCGCGCCAGTGCCTGGGCTGCCCGGCCGCCTACGGAGAGCCCCTGGAGGCGGCGGCCAATGCTCTGAACGCCGCGGTGCGCCTGCACCTGGAGCTGGGCCAGCCTGCCGCTGCCGCCGCCCTGTGCCTGGAATTGGCCGCAGCCCTGCGCGCTCTGGGCCAGCCAGCCGCCGCCGCTGGCCACTTCCAGTGCGCCGCGCAGCTGCACCTGCCCCTGCTGCCTCTGGCCGCGCTGCAGGCGCTGGGCGATGCCGCCTCTTGCCTACTGCTGGCACGCGACTACACTGGCGCCCTGACGGTCTTCACGCGCATGCAGCGCCTGGCGCAAGAGCACGGAGGACACCCGGCCAGGGACCTCCCGCCGCCACCGCCGCTGCCTTCGCCCCCAACCTCCCAGCAGACACAGCAGCAGCAGCAGCAGCAGCGTCATCCATCCCCACCACCGCCACCGCCAGGGCTTGTAGCGGCCCCGATCCTGCCCACCGTGCTGCTCCCCTCCTATGCCCAAGGCTCTGCCACACCCCCTCCCAGCACACTGGGCGCCTTCGCAGACCTGCTGGTCAGGTGTGAGGTGTCCAGAGTGCTGCTGCTGCTGCTCCTTCAGCCACCACCTGCCAAGCTGCTGCCTGAGCATGCCCAGACCCTGGAGAAGTACTCATGGGAGGCCTTTGACAGCCATGGGCAAGACAGCCAAGGGCAGCTTCCTGAAGAGCTCTTTTTGTTACTGCAGTCATTGGTCTTGGCTACCCAGGAAAAGGATACAGAATCCATCAAGACGCTGCAAGTAGAGATGTGGCCACTGTTGACTGCTGAGCAGAACCACTTACTTCATCTCGTTCTTCAAGAAACCATCACCCCCTCGGGGCAGGGGGTCTGAAGAGTCCTGCTTGAACCCAAAGGCCTTTCAGTCTGGTGCCTGACCTCACACAGCGCTGCAGGGCAGCACATCATCCTTTGGGATTGAGGACACACCATTAAAGAACATGATCCTGATTCTGAGATTCCTGTGGCCACCATGGTTCTTTTCCAAGCCTAGCTTGTCACTTGACATCATGTCCTCCAACTCCATTGATGGTTCCTCTACTGAAAAAAAAAAATCTTCATCGTAAAACTGAATAGGACTGCACTGTTCTTAATAATATAGTTTCTTTATCCAGGTGTTGGCTGATGGATTCTACGTAGATTCCATTTCTTGGCTATTATCAGTAGTGTGATAAACAGGGGAGGGCTCATGTCTTTCTCACAGTCGTTTTTTGATATATACCTGGAAGTATCTTATTGGGTTTTTAAAAAAACTTTCACATGTGTGTATGTGATGAGCTGTGTGGTGTATGTACATATATGTACCCTTGGAGCACACCCCATATGCTCACCTATGCAGGTGTCAGTGGAACATTGGTCAACCGCTCCGTCGCTCTTCTCCTGCACTGTCTTGTTTTGAGACACAGTCTCATTGTACTAATCCTGGAGCTGTGGGGTTCAGAAGATTTTTGAGTCTCTGTGGGCCTCAGGCTCTCATAGCCAGCCTAACTGTTTTACATGGGATCTTGAGATTTGAACTTGGGTAGTCTCAGCTCCTCATCCTTGCACAGGAAGACACAACCACCGAGCCATCTCTCCAGCCCTATACCAGGTAGTGTTTGACATTGCCATTAATCATTTAAGAAAGGAATGAAAGTTGCTGTCTCCAGCAATGTGGGCATAGGATAATGTGGCCATACTCCTACTGTGACCTAAAACATTATCCCTGTGATTTCTTACCTGAGTTTGCATAGGGGATGGGGGAGGGAGAAAAGAAAAAAGTACTATAAAATATGATTGTGATACTGTATCTAGACATGAGAACTATGTTGCAATGAAAACTTGTCTGTTGTACACCTTCTGCATGCTCAGTTAGCCTGGGTTCTTATTTTCTTCATGAATTGTCTCTAGAAGCTTTCCTGGATTACTCCATGTGTGACCATTTCTTAATTTCTGAGTCCTTTGCTATTTCCAAATCCTTTCTTATATGATGGGGATCTTGTTGTTTGGGCTCTCATGATTTGCTTTCTCTCTCTCTCTCTCTCTCTCTCTCTCTCTCTCTCTCTCTCTCTCTCTCTCTCTCTCTCTCTCTCTCTCTCTGTGTGTGTTTTTTTGGTGCCCCCTCTTAGCCTAACTGCAAAAAAAAAAAAGAGTTCAATAGAGGGAGGACTTATATAAACAATTAAACTGTTATATCATTGAGTGATACATGGATGACTTCTACCTGGTTTCTAAATATAAAGTATAATA
>PVHP010041911.1:0-15208 GCA_004024765.1 Zapus hudsonius
TTTTGATTTTTAATCCTATTTAAGTATTCCTTTGAAATAAAAAGCTTTGCAAGTATGTAAAAGGTAGAAACTATTACTTAATGTAAGTGCATATATTTCTATGTTTAAATATATATATATATATATATATATATATATATATATATATATATATATATATATATATATATATATATATATATATATATATATATATATAAACATAAATATATATGTGCATATAGGTTTTCATTATATGTTTGTGCATATACATATATACAATATGTCATGACTGTTTATATATATATATATATGTATATATATATATATATATATCACATAAAAAAACTGGCTAACTCTTCTGCAATTAATAATATCCTACTGGACTGATCCAGTAAGCCTAACAAGGTAAACAAGGTGGGCCTCCAGCGGGTTGGGGTCAGGGAGGAGGGAAATGGGTGTACCATAACAAGGTCTGCTCATACATTGTATCTAATTATTGACAATAAATATGTTTTAAAAATAAATGTAAAATAATGCAGCTCTGGATTTTTCCATTTCTGGAGATGGCTAAAGATATGTGTTTATTTCTAATATTTCTGGGTATATGGGAATAATAATCTGTCATTTTTGGGCCTTCCTAGATTAATTTTCAATATTCTTTGATGTTTAAAATTTACTCTCTGCAGGGACATAGGCAGATGTCCTTTGGGCCATCCAGACTTACTGGTAAGGAAATAAAACAATAGAAATCTATCTTTTCATGAATTCACTTGAGAACGTGAACCAAGAACTTTGATGCATCAGGAGCCTTGGTAAGTTTCTAGAATGACAGAAAGCAAAAATGTACACAATACACAGTGGGCATTCTAATCCCTTAAGAAAGATGCTTTATGCATCTCACATACATGTACTACAATCTTAAATATATCTAAGCAGAAGACACCATTTAAAGAGGTTAAATTTATGTATTCAAAAAATAATGTTTCTTGTGACATTTTCAACTTCTAAATAATCAACTTTATCATATTCAGCCCCATTATCCTCTCTTGCCATCCTTCTTTCCTCGCCTTGCCCGGTACACTTATCAAATAGTTCCTATTCTGAAGCCTAGATTCAAAATAAATAAAACATGAAAGGAGAGGACACTGTTATGTTTTTTTTCTCTTTGCATATCATGTAGTCTGATGAATAATTAGATTCAATTTAATTTTCAGTTAAATAACCAACCTGAAGGTTTTTATAGATGTAATTTGAAAGGTATAAATTCTACTTCCTGATAATTATCTGTATATCTTAATGATATTTAAAATGTTTTAGATTTAATTAAAATTAAGGCAGATTTATTAATGCATACAGTTGGAGTTTTTAGTTACATTTGTAGTAGAATGCTTCCCAGGAAGGATTAGAACTGTCTTTAGATTATTATTGATGCCAACATGCTGAGTGGAGCTATTTGACTGGAATTTGATGAGTGCTATGCATCTAATTTTGAACAAGTCAACCTAAATTCCACCATAATTAATCCTTTTAAGTTACCCCAAGGCATGTTTTATTCATAAAGTCATACAGCAGAGTATTAGTTTACAATAATTAATAGAATATTTATAAGAAACTGAAAAGTACAAAATTATAAAGTACTTGCAAATTTTATGTTTCTGAATATAAAATAGTAATATCATTATCAGAAATGTAAATTATGGAAGCAAGAACACCAAATCTGTTATTGATGAAAAATTTAACCTACCATGTTACTTCCCCAAACCTTGGGGACTTCCCTTGATTGATTGATGAAGGTCATTGTCAAATAACATATCTATCGTTGAAAAGTTTCCATCAGGCATAAAAGTGAAGCCTAGTCAGTGTAGATCACCTTGAAAATCCAAACTTAGTGAATAGGGGAAAAATTATTGTGAGTCTCAATAATCAATTTCACTAGAATTTACTGTGTGTTATTTCTTTATCTACTTTTTATTTATTTATACACACACGTGTGTGTGTGTGTGTGTGTGTGTGTGTGTGTGTGTGTGTGTGTGTGTGTGTGTGTGTGTTGAGAAGGTGGTTGTCCTTGGGCCTCTTGCTGCTATAAATGAACATCAGACACTTTTGCAACATTTCACGTTCAGTGGTTGGCTTAGGAATTGAACCTAGCCCAGCAGGGTTTGCAAGCACTGGAGAGCTATCTTCTCAGCCTCTCTTTAAAAATATTTTGATTCTGTGAGATGAAACTCTTCAAAATATCCACCTCTTTAAAAAAAACAACACACTGAGTAGCAAAGTGAGGCAGTTTATTTTTGGTTCTTCAAGGACAGGATTTTAGCCCATAAAAATAAATGTTGTCCACAATCTGAGCACGGAATGTAACTCTTAAAGTACTTGAAGGTAAGTTCGCTTTATTTTGCAGTGGCTGGGTACTTGGGGTGGTACAATATTTCTCATCTTCTTATGTAACCACCCCCATACCTCAGTTTCTTAGCTTCTTTGTTTGCTGATCTTGGTTCTGACACTGTTTTCTGAAGACATGAGGTTTTATTTATATCTTGGGGCTTAGATACTTACACACCCATGCATGAGGCGAATCACTTTGTAGTCCAGAAATAAATTTTCTTAACGAAAGAATCTAAACAACAGGTATTTAGTGACCCTGGTTTATTATGGATGTAAATTCATATATGAGGTACACCTTGAAAGTGGACCATCATAAGGTTCTTATTTTCTACAAAACTAGCTCTTTGTGTATGCTATGTAAGTGCTAGACCACTGAGCATACATACTCTGGCAGCAATGCATACTATACAAAAGGACTTTGACTGTTGGAATTATAAAACTATAAAAATAAATATTTGAAAAAATGTCATCTTTCTTTTGCAGTCACCAAGTATAATTAATATTTTAGCTAAATTGAACCAAACCACAATACAATGTATAAAAAAGCATTTGATTGTTTTTGGATGCATATAAATTAAAATATTTTTATTTATTTTTAAAAAATATTTTATTTATTCATTTTTCAAGCAGAGACACAGAGATTGAGAGAGAGAGAGAGAGAGGGAGAGAGAGAGAGAGAGAGAGAGAGAGAGAGAGAGAGAGAGAGCGAGCGCACCAGAGCCACCACTTTGTGGGTCTGGCATATGTGGGTCCTGGGGAATTGAACCCAGGACCTTAGGCACTGTAGGCAAGTGCCTTAACTGCTTGGCCATCTCTCCAGCCCAATTAAAATATTTTTAAGAGGGAGAAAACACAGGAAGTACCCAAATAAACACTTCACCAATTCCAGCACCCATTAGCAGCCAGGATATTTTTATTCATGATAATATTGGAATTAATGCTAAATATTACACCTTAAATATACCATGGGAATAATCTTCATCATAACATTTGATATAAGGAAGATTTCCAGGGCTGCCCCCAGTTATGACCCCAAGGAATAAAAAAGAACACAGGAGAAAGATAGGAATGATAGAGGAAGATGGTCTATGAGGGAGGGATGAAAGGGAAGGAGAGAGGAAGGGAAGCAGGAAAGAAAGAAGGCTGACTTGCAGAATGAGCCATGAGGAACAGAAGCACACTGAGGAACCAGCTCCTGACCTGTATCTTCTCAATGTGGGTGAATTATTGTTACACCAAGTGTGCATTGTATCTCCCTAATCCGTGGTGAAACACAGAGTCAAACTATAACTGTGACAATGGCTCCTAACTGAGTGAGAATTTTGTCTTGGAAACATTAGGAGACACCCCTTGTCATTATGCCATTTATTTTGAGAATTTGACATTTTTCAAGAGGATCACTCTCTCTCTCTCTCTCTCTCTCTCTCTCTCTCTCTCTCTCTCTCTCTCTCTCTCTCTCTCTCAATGCACAACTGCTGTCAAAGAGCCCTGGAAATTATTTGTTCTTTACTCCTGTGCCCTTGCAGCCTGAAATATTTGTGGCCAAACTCAACTATACATTGATTCCAGGGAGTTGGAGAGGTCATCTTGATTAAGCAGCAAATTCTCTTAATGGTGAGCTATCTCCCCAAGCCCATTTTCTCATTTTTATATAGTGTAGGAATGTAGCCCATGAGATGGTACCACATTTTGAGAAGGTCACCATAGATTTGTTTCCATGGTGACTCTAAATCTTGGCAAACAGACAACCAAATATAAGCCATAACACATACCATACTTCCTCTACTTTCTCTGTCATAACGGAATGTATCCTGTTAAACTATAAAACAAACTCTTCCTTCATTAAGATGTTTCTTATAAGGCATTAGATCACAAAAATGAGTAAAGTAATTAATACAGATAGTTTATGAGGGACAGATTATTAAGAGGAAACAAATCACAGGCAAGAGCCTTTTTCATCCATTTTGCTAGTCTGTGTCTTTTGATGGGAGGATGGATAACATTAATATTCAGATTGATATTTTTTCTATCTCTTGCTTTCATTGACAAATATTCAAGCATATTGTGTTTTCCCCCTGTGCTTTCATGTTTGTGCATTGCCTTATCTTTAAGTTTATTATGCAAAACTGGCATAGGGCTTATGGATTCCTTTAGCCTGTTTTATAAGTTATTTTTCCTTTGATTATGAAAGAGAGACTTCAATGGATACAGTAATCAGGATTGACAGTTATCTTTCAGAGCTTGAAACACACTATTTCAAACTCTTCTGACTTTCAAAGTTTCTGTTGAGAAATGTGCTGACATCCCGATGGACTTTTATTTGTAGGCACCTAGATGCTTGTCGATTACTGCTTTCTATATATTTTCTTGAGGTGATGTAGTTAGTAGTTCATTTATCATATAGTGTGGAGAGCTTCATTTTTGTGCTTTACTGTTTGGTGTTCAATACCTCCTGTAAGTGTATGGGCATGTCTTTCTCCAATTTTGTGAATTTTTTCTATTACTTTGTTGGAAATACTATGGTATGTGATTGCAATTCTTCACTTATTCCTAGAATTCTAAAAGATTAGATCTCATCATAGTGTGTGTGGTGGTTTGAATGTGAATATAGGTCCCCCATATTCTGCTAAGCCATTTCTTCAGCCCTTACTGCTTTTTCATTTACAGTAAATAGAATTTTTTTCTTTAACTGGCTTTTTCTTACCTATATCTTGTGTTGACCTTCTTTCTTAATTTACCTGTTTTCCTGTGTTTACCTTGGATTTATTCAAGATTTTGTTTTCCTCTTTAATTTATTTAGGCATAATTATAATCAAAATTATAATCATTCCTTTCAATTTTGTCTCTGGCATTCTTCTAATTCAACCACACTGGAGGCCTTGGCTGTGGGATTCATGATTTTTGGAATGGCTATATTGTCTTGATTTGGGGGGGTGGATATTGTGTTGAATCATTCGTATCTTGGTTATTTCACAGATTGGATTTTCTATTTATCAACTGAGATGCCAGGTTCCTCTTTGGCTTGTCTCTTCTGCTGATATCAGGAGCTACTACTAATATTTAACACCTGTGAATGTAATGCTGTAAGATTGGCTATCTAAACTGTTAAGACAGCCTAGGCAAATAGGACTTTCCAGACAAGGACTGGTGTGAGGTGGATAGTCAGAAAATTAGGAAGATGGACAGAGTTAAGGGAGATTCTTTCCATTCTGAGCTGCAAAGATGCTTGGTGAGAAATGGAACACCTGATGTGGCAGCTCCTGGGGGTGATGATGGAGGAGGGGGACATGGACAGACTTTGAGAAGGACATATTGAGGCTGTGAGTTTCTGTATAAACTATGCTGGAGAGTCTTCCTAACGCTAAAGTTTATAAAGCAGTACACCAGGGCCTAGAAGAAACGTCAGAAGCCCAAGTGAAGTCAGGCATAGCAAATGACAGTTAATAACACAATAATACTAAACCTAATGCATGACCGGAGTGCCATCATGTCTTGGCAGTTCAGTATTAGGCAATGAAAACTTTGAGCACAGATTACAAGTTTAGTAACCTAGGTATAATTCTTCAAAGTCATCACCCCTGCTTCTTGAAAAAAAATGTGGATGAAGATACCTGCTGTGTAAGTTTTTGCTAAGGAATCAACACATTTTATAATTACACCCTTAGAGGTATGCAAGCTTCTTAGAAAGCATCAGGTGTGCTAATATGAGGAATATCATTAGCATTCCTCTATTTTAATTCATGGGAGTGGTTAAATTTACAGGAGGATTTGCATATTTAAATCACTGAGTATGATCATTTTCATATAATGCAGATTGTGAGCACATGCATTCCGTAGGGTGAAATAAGACAGTAGATGCCTGTGTATGTGAAAAATCAAAACAAATGCAGGGGCAACTTATTTTTACAAAATACTCAATGACAACCTTTTGAATTTTAAATTTTATATTGACCTCAGTAAAAAATAAATAACATTCTCTAACCAGGTCTTTCAGTGTGGACCTTCTGCTTCTCTTTCTACATCATATTATGTGTCCCAAAGTTGTGTGATATTCAGTCAAACCCGTTTCTCCATTTATACCCAGAAGTTATTCAGCCACATTTCTCATTTCATGGGTCAGTTCCTTTCTTTGTCCTCATCCATGAAGGATAAACTCAAGCTATCTGATTGGATTCCTGGCAGGTAGTGTGGGTCTTAACTTTATTATGGATCTGGCCTTGTCACAGATGAATTGCTTCTCTTTGATACAACTGGAACAATCTATCTAGTGTGGGGGAAATGCCATCTATGTGGAAGAAGAAGCTCAATTCGGACCAAGGAGATGCTTCTCTTATTTAAAGTGAATGGTGACAATTGGTGGGTGACAAATGCACAGTCTCTTCAAAGCTGCTAGTCAATAGTCTGCTGAAGGTGAGACACAGATGCAGAAACAGAATTTTCAATTGAACCATGGGCACATTCTCTTGTAGTTAAGTTTACTGTATGGATAGTAGATAATGAAAAGCTTCTTTCTCTCTCTCTCTCTCTCTCACTTCTATCTTTTCTTTCTTTCTCTCGCATAAGCAAAGCCAGAATAAAAAGGAACATTGTTTGCAAAAAGAAACTTCAGGTATAGAACTTTGCAAAAGTTTTTTGAAGAGCTAAGTAGAATAAAAAAACATTTCGCTCAACATCTGCCTGTCCTTGTACGTTCAGGTAAAAATCTTGTTTTACTTCCCCAATACTATGGGAAAATTGAAAACTCATTTCAATGATGACAAATGTAGAAAAATAGTTTATAATAATGATTGAGATTTTCTTCAAAAGTAATGTTGAGAAACTAGGAATTAAAACAAATGAATGATTAGATTTACAATAACAATGTAAAGGCTAGTTTCTTTTATGAAGCACTAAAATGGTGAGGTAAATTGAAATTTATATTATCAATAAACTTGTTTTCCTCAAAATAGATAAGACATTATTCATGCTAGTTACAAGATTTTGTAAATTTCTAAATATTTAAGCATAACTGTGAGGAATAAAACTTCATATACAGATCCCTTATACTTAGAGCTCAGAACACATTAGTAAGATTCAAGAAATCACCAATAAAGGCTCATGTCTGTATCATTAGATTTTTTCATAACAAAAGGAAGAAAACAAATTTCACATTGATAAACATAGTTTTATCTTAGAAAAATAGTTTCTTATCTGGCACAATGACAGAAATTATGCTTCTTAATAATGTATGCAATAGTTAAAACAAGCATAGTAAAGTATAAAACAGTAATTCAATATCAAAATAACTAGTCTTATAGCAATATTTGTAGAAATCATATCTTATTATGTACATAGCATTTATAAAACTTCTATATCATACACAAAACTTAAAATGAATAGATAAATTTAAAGAATGACTAGAGAAAGCTATACAATGCCAGATATGATTATTATAGCCTAAAAGAGGCCACGCTGACAATTCCACAATACTGAGTCTATAACGCAGGTATAGTTATGTAATGTGATATTGTTCTTAAATATGCATGTAGTTATTTACAGAAGGTCTGCTAAAATAATGAGTTGCCATTTGAATTTGCTTTAAATATTCATAAACTATTGACTGGTTTATATGGGCATCATAAGAAAGTGCACTTTATGAATTCCTATGTTGTGAGTGTACACAAATTTTATATGGCAAATATTTATCTGCAATATCAAACATCTACTATATGACATTTGTATAATTTCAATTGCAGAGGGAGAATTTAAACAAGTTATAGTGTTTTCTTGATTTACTTTTCTATAGCATTATTTACAAATATGTTACTATAGCAAATATTGGAAATGAAAAAAAAACTCAACTAGCTAAAGTCAGGATGACATACATCAAAAAGTCAAACAACAAAAAATGCTGGTGAGACTGGGGAAGAGGTCCCCATACACACTGGTAGTGGGAGCGCAAACTGGTTCATCCACTATGGAAATCGGTGTGGAGACTCCTGAGAAAGATGAAAATAGATCTACCATTTGACCCAGCTTTACCACTCCTGGACATATACCCTAAAGATGCCACTATTTACTACGGAGATCCTGGCTCAACCATATTAGTACCATTTCTTTTCACAAGAGCTATGAACTTGAGTCAGTCCAGATGCCCATCAACTGATGAATGGATAAAGAAGAGGTGGTATATACACAATCAAATTCTATACCACAGCAAGAAAAAAATAAGAAATAATGGAATTTGCAGGAAAACTGATGATGTTGAAACAGAATCATTCTAAGTGAGGTCACCCAGGCACAGAATAAAAAACTGCATGTACTGTCTCAAAAGAAGTTCCTACATAGCAAGTGTAGTTGGGTGCAAATGGCAGCTAACACCAGGAATATGGGCATAACTAGAGTGAGATGAGGGAAGAGAAGATATGGGGTGGTTAGAGAGGATGAGTTTCTGGACTGGTTGGGAAAGAGATAGAATGCTGGGGATGGGATAAGATTGAAGGGGTCTAGGGTGGGGAGCCTGGGCAGATAATTACACAAAAATGAAAGCAATCATTCTGACTAGCGTTCTACAATATAACCACCAATAATGAGGGACAATCTAAACAGAAGGTGACAAATGCTTAACCCTATGACCACAGACTCTGGCTGCTAAATCCAAGGCCCAGAATTGAATTACCCTCTCCCACCACAATGAACTCTTGTCCAGAGACCTATGAGGTCATGGAAACAATACAAGCCATTGCCAAAACACTTGATTTTTCTGCCAGAGCTCAAATGTAAGACCCTATTGCTGCAGACACCACAGGCTCAGGTCGAAGGACATTAGAATAACATGCTAGAATGGAAAGGGAAGCCAGTTCCTTCTTGGCTAGACCTCATAGTTCCGGGAAGCCCTCCTGGGATTACTGGAGGACAGTGGTCACCAATAGCATGATTAAGCAGGGGACCCTTGGAGGCTAGGAGATCAACCAGCTGAACAAGCACACACATGTGCAATAGTCTAATGCAGCCTTTACAGGTAACCAACTGTTTTCTGATTAGACAGATGCCAGATCTGCTGGATGGAACTCATGTCTGGTACTGGAAACCAAGTCAGAATCCTAAGGTCAGAAAAGAGTGGGCTGGCACACCAAAAATCTTCTAAACAGCTCTGCATACTCCCTTTAACTCAAATTGCTCTCATACTTGGTTAGAAAACTAACTGTTTTATTTTACAGATGGCTGGGAAAATGGAGGAGAGCCTAGATCCATCAATCAGACAAGAAGATAACTCACTGCCCATGATCAGACTTTCCACCTCAACCACAACGGCCAGGTCCCAGGAGAAATTGCCCAGGAAGTGATTCCATGAATACCGTTCTTCCTTCTAGCTTGACAACCAGCCCCAGGGTGATGGTGACAGAATCTTAGAATAATCAAAATCTATGAAATCATAAATCCAAAGGATAATAAGAAGTATCAAAATTAAATGTGGCTGCCAGCTAGCCTGCCATTTCTTGGAACATCGTGGAAGAGTGCAGAAAAGATTGTGAGAGCCACAGAGTAGGATTAGGAATAATTGAGACATGGTCCCCTGTTCCCCCATAGGAATTTACTGTGGCCTTCAAGGCCCCACAGTGATTACCATAACCCCAGTGAGGTAGGCACCCAGGGTAACAGGAGTTGGAGCAAAAGTAGATTTTAGATATTTTAATCAACTTTTTTTTGTTTGTTTTTTTTAAGAGGCACAGTCTCACTTTCACCCAGGCTGACCTGGAACTTACTCTGTAGTCCAAGCTGGTCTGGAATTTATGGTGGCTCCTACCTCAGAATCCTAATTGCTAGGATTAAAGACATGTACCCCAAGTGTGTCTTTAATCTACTTTTGATTCTTCTCTCTTCCATTTTTCTGTTTTCTTCTCACTTCTTTCCTTCCTTACTCTTTTCCTTTATTTGTTTTTTTTTAATTTTAGTAAAGTGTTCAAATGTAAAAGAGATGTTCAAGAACCCCAAAGAGCCAAAACCACATGAATTGCTTCCAAGAGATTCTGCTGGCATCTCTATGCACTCTCTGACAGGTGTGGGCAACCTAAGCAAAGAAGTTCCTTGAATTTCCTGATAATTGCATTATTTTAAGTTCTTTAAGAAAATACAGCCAAGGATTTGATACACACATACACAAAGTCTTGTGATCTATCAACTCCCAGCTGCAAAACACAGCAAGCAAAGATCTGAGCATTAGGGCAGCCTCCTCTGGTGATGTAGGTTGGTAGGTTGTAGTAGTTTGAATGTATGGCTACATAGACTGAAATGTTTTTGAGCTTATAACTTGAGTCTTCATCAGCCCACCTGAAAAAGGTGTCACTGGGGTCCGATCTTGACATCAGGTGCATTTGGGGGTGGCTCTAGAATCCTGCCTTAAGGTAGGAAAACAGCAGTTTGAGCTCTGGCTATGTGTGGATGTGGATAGGCTGGTGATGGTGTCTCTCTGCCTGGATGTAGGGAAGTGAGCGAGCTTCTTCCCCCATTGTTGGTATTCCCCTGGAATTTGTAAATCTGAAATAAAGCCTTTCCTCCTATAAGCTGCCTTTGGCTGCATGTTTTTCCTAGGAAGGAGCTATCTACAACAAAGATCCTGGTCCAAGTGTGAAAGTTCCAGAACCAGAAACCAAAGATGATGTCAGCTCAAAGCAAAGTGAAATCTCACTTGTCCCCTACTTTCCTCTTGGCTGTAGCTTTTACAAAGATCATGTCAGCTCAGACACAGGAAAATGGACAATCTATTTCATTCAGTTTGCCAATTCAAATGCACACTCTCACACAAAGTGCAAGGGAGAACCAAGCTTTTCCAGCTGCTGTCCTCGGGACAAGTCAAATTGCTACATAAAATAAGCCACCGCTAGCACCTTCCCTGTATGTTATCAGCTCTCCAGGACCACGGGTTCCGTTGGAGAAGTTTCCTGAAGAGCAGAGTGAAGACTCTGAAGGGAAAGAAGAGATTGTCTCCACGTGGCTATTGAATCCTGATCTGTTTTTTTTTTTTGTGTGTGTGTGTGTGCTAGAACACTTAGCTAAACAAAGTACAACTGGAAGGGAGAGAAAAAAAAAAGAGTAAAGACAAAACAAAATGAACATCTTTTCTAAACCATACTTAAGGGTAGCTCATGTGTCGCAAAAAAGATTAATACATATTTTCATCATTCTTTTGCACCTGTCTTAAGACTATTTGACGACCATTTTCACAAGATTTGATGAACACAAAGTTCTTGCTCTGTTTCATTCATTCACTTTTGTATATTTTTATTTCATCTTATTTGCTTTTAGTTTGATGTTATTTCTTCATGTTCCTAATTTGAATAATGGCTCAGTTGTTTTCAAGTATTCTGATTTCTTAAGTACATGATTTTCGGTAGCACTCTTTTCTCTAAATGTTATTATCATAACCTGACATTTAACTTTGTTCTGTTTTAATGATTTTTAACACTTCATCATAAATTACCCAGTATAGTACTTTGAAGTGTCAAAAACATGTTTATTTCATTTGTTTTTGATCTTTAAGTTTATTTTTAAGTTTAGTTTGATTTAATTGTTATTTGTTGTATATGTTGTGATTTATTTCATAGACCAAGTATGTATGTTTACATAAAATGTAGGTCATTCATGTTAGTTCTTCCTGATTAGGTTTCTAGTAAGTTTCAATTACTTTAAGTGTGCATTAAAGTATCATAAAGATTTTATCTTCATGTTTCTGAGGTCTGAGGTACAAAATTCATTCTCCTTGTGCTGCTGTAAAGGTAGCCCCAAAAAACATTTTTGCAGTCTTCAGTTTAGAATTATTTTGTTTTTCTTTTCCAACCTCTTGAACTTACTATATATGCTTTGCCTCATAACACTTGAATCTTCATTTCCAGAAACTTGACAACTTCACATATCTTTATTTCCCTGACATTTATCTATGCCATGCCATATCTTTTTTTAATTGACTCTCCTCTTTCTGTCTTTCCCTTAACAGATAATATTGAGCTCAAGCTCAGATGGCAATTCAAGGTAATCCCCAATTCTCAAGGTCCTTAATTTAACCACCTCTGATAAGAACTTTCTTCCATATTTAATAACATATGCCTGCTGACTGTGTATGACAATATAATATATTCAGGGATACTATTCTTCATATCACACAGCTTTCTTTAAATATTACCATTTTTATGGTATTTTGAGATGGTCACACTCTAGCTCACAGTGACCCTAAGTTTCCTCTATAAATCATGGTATTCAGGAATTCCTCGAGATCCTCCTATCTCAGCCTCTAGAGTGCTGGAAGTAGTGGTGTAAAACACCATGACCAGCTCCAAATGTCACTCTTTAAGTCAATATTTGAGTAAGAATTTGAGAAGAAAAATAGCATGAGTCCTGCGTATTCTACTATACTATCATCTCACCTGACCATATTTGAAACTGAGAACAATAGCAAAGAAATGAAACGGAACACATGTTTTGTGATGCTCATGTTATTATTTTATGTTACTTGACTTTTTTTTAAAACTGTGATTTGAGAAGGAAAACAGCAATGAAATCAAAAGTTTTCACTCTGTGGTCACTTTTAGTATCAACTCATGTTTTGTTTTGGCACTCATAAGAAACATAACTATTTCCAAGCTTTTGGTATTTTGAGGCAGGGTCTCACCCTAGCCCAGAATAACCCTGGAAATGACAGCTGAATACATGGAATACTGTTAACAGAAGCATGGTGACATTGGGAATTTTGTGACCGAGGAGGAAAAATTGTGTTGAGGATAATGCTGGAAGTGGAGGAGGGATCCCAGGCTGACTCAATGCCTCATTGAATAGCATTACAAAGTCAAGTCATACAAAGATAACTTTCTTAGGCAAAGGCTATGCTAATATCATATTAATCTTTCACATCTTCTTTTTCTCACAAACAAACATTGTCACTGTTACTTAAAATATTCAAGCATCACTCCAATTTTAAAAAAGAGTAACTTTTTAACATGTAGCAATTTTATCACATTGATGTGATTTAAAAGAAAACTTGTGAACTTATTTATTTATATAAATCCATTACTTGAAAATATATTCAACAGCAGCAGTAATAATGGTACACAGATAACATTTTTAAAAATTACATTCATTATACATTTGTCCAAAAGCAGGAATCACTGAAGAATATTAATTCATTTTCATCGATATATATATATATATAGAGAGAGAGAGAGAAATAGAGCAATAATAACAATTTCTTGATAAAAGAACAGTTTAATTTACTTAATTGAATGTATAAAAGTGTACACTTTTGACAATGTAGCATATAAATCTTTCACCTGAATATGTCTAAATGAAATTGAAAATGATGTATTTTGTATGATTACCATATTTCCTAAGTACACTGAATTGAAATGATAGCAATACACATTTGTCAAAGAATTACACATTATTTTAGATTTTTAATTAAAAATTCATTGCTTGTGATCTGGCAATGGATTAATATTAGCATGGGTCTTGTGACTTCAGTTCCAGGGTAGAAGGAATTTAGATATCAACACTCTCAAAATCTGAACAACAACAACAACAGAATAGAATAATTTTCAACAATTTTATTAAATACATCTGAGCAAAGAACTTATTTCAGAAAGAAATAGATTGTCACACAATCACAATTTAAAGGAGCAGAAATTCTAAACCTCATTGGAGGCAGCAGAGCCTGAACTGCATCTGACAAACTGCTGTAAGAGTGTTTTGAGTGTCAGTGAGAGGGACCAAATCAAAGGACTCCCAAAGACTGTGAATCTTATGTCCTGAAGCACTATCACACTCTCTCTTATATAAAATGGGAAAGAAACCATATCAGTATGTCAATGTGTAAAAGAGAAAAATATGCAATTTGATTTAAGTCATAAGCTATTCTTAACAAGGTTTCCAGAAAGTACATTGTCTGATTGAACATACTGGGGATCAATCTAGTCCAATACCCAATGTGCCCAATGACAGCCATGTAATCTGCCACAGTAGAAGAAAAACATCCAGCTTAATATTCTATGGACCATGAATATAAATGAATGCACACATTTAACAATGATTAGTTAAGTACAGGCAAAAATGAATTACAGCAATGACAGAAGAGAAGGGATTGAATAATAAGGATTTTTAAAAATATTATAATGTCCCCCAGAAGGCAGTTAGTGTAGTGCTGGAAGGCACTGCACAGGCTGCCAGGGGAAAATGATCAACGACAGCTGTACTAAACAGAGACCACTGACAGGAAACACAATCGGTGGTTATGAGTAGGCTGACCACACCTCCCAGTAGGAGTGAGCAGCGAACCAAGAAAGGAGCACTTGTGTAATGGAGGAGCCTGGGCCTGGGGGAGACAATCAACAGCTTTCAATTCAGCCAATTTTCCACTTAGTGAGGGGGTCCCCTTGTCTGGAACCTGGGATTCAGGGCGTTAGGCACTGGATCCCGTACTCTTAGGCTCCCAAGACAAGATGCACTATGAGACCAATTGATAGGGAGGCTACTAAAAATCGAATCCTGGTAATCCAAAATTGTGTATATTTGTTAACCTACACTGATCTCACTCTCCGATGGAGATTGTGTTTGTATCTTTCAGGATGCAGCGAGAGTGCTGGGGCTCATCTAATCCTACCAACCGACCGTAGGCCAATAGCTGAGATTCTGGCAAGAGAGGGGCCACCACAGTCATACAATGGAGGATCCAAATGGAACTCCACAGAGAAAGACGAGATGAACAAGGGGCCCACAGCCACAGCCATTAAATCAACACAGGATTAGCCAGTGGAACAGAAACCAACGATTTTCGACACAAAGACCCCGAAGCTCACAACCTTAAAGCAAACTTATT
>PVHP010041912.1:0-15304 GCA_004024765.1 Zapus hudsonius
ACCAGGGCCACCAACTGTAGGTCTGGCAAATTAAACCCGGGGCCTTAGGCACTAGAAGCAAGTGCCTTAACTGCTGAGCCATCTCTCCAGCCCCCTCCCCAATTTTTGTTTTTGAGCAGGGTCTCATTGTAGTCCAGGCTGATCTGGAACTCACTCTTTGACCCAGGCTGGCTTCAAACTGAGGCTTGAGCCACCACACCCAGCTTTTGTTTGTTTGAGACAAGGTCTTATCATGCAGCCCAGGCTGGCCTTGAACTCACAATTCTTCCTCAGCCTCCCAACTCAGTGTGTACCACCGCATCTAGCTGATTCTGTAAAGTTTTTATGAGACACTGGGTCCTGAGGCAGTAAAAGTGTTCCGTTCACTTTCAGGGTGCTCACAACATGGAATTGCAACATTTTTATTTCATGCTTCTGTTTACCAAACACTACCTTCCTTTAGTCTTCCCAGACCGTAACAGTGACTGACACAAGCGCCTCTCCCCTGGGAGCAGCCAGGAGAGACTCCCTGGCTCCACCACCAACCGCCAGGTCTCCTGATCAGCTCACTGGTCCTGGCATCCTTTCCCCTCTCCCCACCTGTGGCTTGTCCTGATGCCGAAATGATTTCTAAACATGCCTTTTCACTTCTTCTGCACACTGACCTCTCCCCTCCTCACCTTCCCAACCCCCTTCTGTTCTCTTTACTCATTTCATCCTATCTTCTACCTTTGGCTCTGCTTTTCCACCTGGCCAGACTTCACATCAGGGCGTCCATCCGTTTCTAGTTCACAGCCCTCCCGTGTATTTGCCCTTGGGTTGAGTTTCCAGGTGCCTGCATGGCCTCTGATTCTCACATCCTGGGACACTCCAGAACTGAGGTTTCCATTACTTCTTTTTTTTTTTTTAATATTTTATTTATTCATTTTCAAGCAGAGAGAGAGAGAGAGAGAGAGAGAGAGAGAGAGAGAGAGAGAACACCAGGGCTACCACCTTGTGGATCTGGCTTGTGTGGGACCTGGGGAATTGAACCAGGGGCCTTCTGCACTGGAGGCAAATGCCTTAACTGCTGAGCCACTCTCCAGCCCTCCATTACTTCTTTACCGGAGAATTTAATGTGTTTTCAAGTCTGGCTAAGAAACGCAACTTCCCCTCTCTGCTAGGGCCTCCAGGCTGCAAGTGACTGCGCCACTTGGTGCATCTGGCTTTATGTGGGCACTGGGGAATCAAACCAGGCTGTACAGGAAAGCCCCTTAACCGCTGAGCCATCTCTCCAGCCAACACTCCCTTTTTTAAAGTGTGACTAATATATTGTTCAGGGGGTTCTTTTTAGTGACAGTCACGGAGCAGGGAGCTAATGTTCAGGAGGAAAGCCCCCCCCCCACACACACATATCTATCACCACCTCTGGGTTCTGAGCATTAGTCAGCACATTCCTGACTCCGGGCTGCTGGTGGCGCCACCTGCTGGCAAGTGCTAAGACGCTCTGGAGCTGCTGCGGAGCCGGGTTTGCTCAGAGACTGCCGATGGGCCGCGTCCATGGCAACCCGGGCCACAAGAGGATTTCCACCATTCGCCACCAGCCAATGACAGCAGGTGTGACAAGCAGCCTGTGCTGTCTGAGCCCTGCACCCATTCGTACAGACTTGGTCCAATCCCTGCAGCCCACAGCGGCGGTGGGTGGGGCCATCGAGCCCTGTGCTGAGTGGGGTAGGTGACTAATTGTTGGGTGGCAGAAACCAGGGAGGAAGTGCTTGCTTGCGCTCTTTACAAACGCCTGCTTCTCCTTCCTGCAGTTACTGCAGACAGTGTTCTGAGACCCCAGCAGGCAGCCTCTGAGGGTAGCTGTCCTCGGGTGGGGCAGCTGGACCGCCAGTGCTGCCTCTGCAGGGGCAGGGAGCCTGGTTAGCCCCTCTTCCCTTTAGCCCCACCCTCACCTGTCAGTTTTCTTGTGCATTTAGCAGGTATGATGTAGGGCTGTTGGGTGGGGTGAACAAAGCAATACGTGAAACATGTAAAATAGGAAAGGAGCAAAGGTCAGCCATCAGCAGCCACTTGTGCTTTTCGGTTTCCTTGTGCAGTGCACATGGTTAGGACCTCGCATCCCTGTGTTGGCTGGTACCCATAGTCCATTTTTACCAGTTAGCAGATAGTGGGTTTAGCCAAGCTGGGCCAGGCACCGGTATGTGGTTTCTTTGCGCACATCTGTATCTTGGGGGGCAAGGCTCTCTAGACTGGAGTCGAGCCCCTTCCCCATAGCAGGATGAGAAGGCCCCACCCTGTAGTGTGCAGCCTTTGTGCTATGGGAGGCCTTTGGTTCTCTCGGGACCATCCTGGTTTAAGAATTCTCCATCTGCAGACGTGGTGGTGCACACCTTTAATCCCAGCACTCAGGAGGCAGAGGTAGGAGGATGACCACAAGTTTGAGGCTAGCCTGGGCTACAGAATGAGTGCCAGGTCAGCCTGAGCCAGGAAAAGAACAGAAAGAAAACTATGTGTGAGAGATTGGGATACCAGCCCCCTCCACCTAGAGCCTGCTTAGGAAGCATATTGCAGACCAGCTCCTGCAAGCCCTGGAATTACAGTCCACGATGGACTCCGGTTCCTCCGATATAGAACCGGGTGCTTCTGCCCATCCTGCTCTGTCTGTTTGCAGGAAGAATGCTGTGGAGCTGGAACTCGCCAAGTGCAAGATGGACATGATGTCTCTCAACAGCCAGCTGCTGGATGCCATTCAGCAGAAACTGAACCTCTCGCAGCAGCTTGAGGCCTGGCAGGTAAGCGGGCCTGAGGTCCAGGGCGGGTAGGCTCCAGGAATCGGCTCTGAACTCAGCCCGTGTAAGCAGAGTTTGCAAGAAGGTCCTGTGCGCCTAGGAGCCCAGGATCCCCAGCCTTCACCTGCAGACATGAGCCCATGTGCCCCCAGTCCCTAGAGGGTGCTCTTGAGGCAGAAAGCCCAGGGATGTTGTGATTTCCTGACTTGGAGAGGGATCTTCCTTCAGCTGGATGCGGCTAGGCAGCCCTGGGGCAGCTGTCACCCTCCCCTTCCTCAAAGGCCTGGAGCTTCCTTTCTCCACAGAGCACTACTCTGGCACAGGTCCTGGAGAAAATGGGTCAGCGTGTCCATTTCTAGGACCACCGTTTCCAGGGTCCCCCGTGGCTCCCTACTGGGCCAAGGCTGAGGTAGTCCAGTGTCAGAATGTGATACAGTATCTCCCTTCCAGAAATCCTCACCAGCCAGATGAAAAGCCACCTGCGATTTATGGGATGAGCCCATATGGAGGTCAGGGAAGCAGTGAGCATTGCTTCAGGGCCTCGTGACGGGCTGACACCCAGAGCCCTGGCCCCTCCAGCAGGCTAGCCATTGGCTTCCTGGCTCCTGCCTGGCAGTTGGATGGCTAGGCTCTGGCTTACCGCTGCTGTTGTCTCTCTTCTCTCCTGGCTGCAGTTCGCTTCCTCAGGGCTTTTTACTATCTGGCTCCTTTGGTTTCTGATCTAGTGGCCTTTCTCAGTTCCTGTATCAACAGCTTTAGTTGTACACCCCTCCTGCCTTTGAGGTGAGACAGCCCTGCCTCCCACCACCCTGTCATCTCCATCTTACACCTGCCCTGGCTTCCCTCCTCCCATCACCATCCTGTCCACTGAGCTCCTCTCTACAGCTCACCCTGGTCTCCTGGTGCCACAGAAGTAACAGCAGGCATGGGATCGTGACCAGCATGTGTGCGTGTCAGGTCGTGAAACGACATTGTTGAATTTGGTTGTTTGAAGTATAAAAGGTGCAGTTTGCAATGAAAGTACCAGAGCCAAAGAAAGCATTAGCAGCTTTGAAAGGACTTTTCTTTTTTTGAGACATGGGTGTTATGTATCCCATGACCTTAAACTTCCGATTCCTAAATGCTGGGATTACAGGCATGTGCCACCATACTTGGTTCTCTCAGTGCTAGAGGTCAAGGGCTTTGTGCATGCTAGGCAAGTGTATTTCCAACTGAGCCCTTTGTGTTGGACAACAGATTTCAAACGTCTTAAGTGCAGGGCACTGGGTTGAAGATTCCCTGCTAGGTCCTGGGAAGTAGGGGATATGTAGTCACTGCAGAGATCCAGTGTGAGATCTGAGGGACAGTGGAAAGTGGGACTGGCAGAGAAGGTGTGAAGGTGGAGGGGAGTCAAGGAGAAAGTGGAATATGCTGGGGGTGGAGATGGGGAGGGGAAGGTAGGGTTGGAGGAGATAGGCTAAGGAGGGTGAGCTCCACCACCACCTGATGACAGGTCAGGAAGGTCCCCTTGTTTCCATTCTGAAGTCTTCAAGAACATTAAAGTGACAGAGGTCAGAACTTGAGTGCAATAGAGGTGGTCAGGAGAGGGCCAGTCTATCCAACTTCCAGTCTTCGCTTTGTAAGGCAGTGTCCATCTGCCCCAGCTGTAGGGAGCCCCACCCTAATCTGGGCCTCACCTCTTTAGTGCTTAGACAAGAGTGACAGTCCCAGAGGGGTTTGGCCTAAGGCTCAGGGTATTTTTACCACATCACAGAGCATACTGCTGGGTTCAAGGATGAAGGAGGTGAGCAGTTGGCCTTAGGTTGACTGCTGGTGGTGATTGGGCGCTAATGTCCAGACTGTCCAGACAGAGGGAGCTCCCTTGTGGAATCCTACCCAGAATTCAAATCCAGCAACTAGAAAGGAACCGGTGAAATTGCTGTCAGAAGCTGCTCTGTGAAGTCAAAGCAGCCACTCCGTAGACAGGATAGGGAGACATTCTCTAGGCAACCAGCGAGTTGAAGGGGTTAAGTTTTTGGCCCCTGGAAGCTCGTGATGGGCCTGAGTTGGTGTAAGCCCCTAGAAGACAGTCATGACTAGTCTCGGGTGTGGCAGAGAGCCTCACTGGAGAGATGAGGGCAGGATCAGGCAGTCTGGAAGTCCTTCAAGGAGGGGTTACCTCCGGAGGCCGGGCCACAGGGCTGGGAAGCCAACAAGCTGGTCACCCTGAGCCTCGTTGGGGGGCCGGGGGCAAGCACCCAGCACAAACTACGAACTAGCAGGCGGCATCAAGGCTGGATGCTGGTGTGGGATCTGTTCTCAGAGCCTCTAGGGACAGCATCAGGAGAGACACTGGTGAGCCACCAGCCCAAGCCAAGGAGAGCGAGCTCTGTGGGGTCCACGTGTGCGTCCTGGCATGGCGCCTACATTCCATTGCTTACTTGGTCCAGTAGCCACTCACCTCATCCCTCGACCACATCTCGTGAACATCCTTCTGACCTCTGTCACCTCTGTCGGCCCCACTGCCAGTAAGAGCAACTGCTCATCCCTGTCCGTCTCCCCTCCCAGGATGACATGCACAGGGTCATTGACCGGCAGCTGATGGACACGCACCTGAAGGACCAGAGCCGGCCTGCTGCTGCCTTCTCCAAGGGCCACCGTCCAGGGCGGGGGCACGAGCCCGGCACCGTGGATGGCAAACGGCTCTTCTCCTTCTTCAGGAAACTTTGAGTTGGGAAGAGTCAGGCGCTGAGGATGGAGGACTGGAGGCAGATGAAAAGGCGGTATGAGCAAGTCTCCCCTCAGCTGGGGCCAGGCAGCCAAACTGCGCCCCCGCCAGTCCCAGAGAGCTTGCCGCGCTCTTGTCAGTGTGCTAGAGACCAAGTGGGGGCCTGCCTTGGCCCTTGAGCCTGGGCTTCCCCAGGATCCTTTACTGAGCACAGCTCGGGCCGCCTCCCACACAGCCCCTTGATGGGCTCTGCCACTCACACCCAGCTGATCACAGCCCACCTCACAGGCTCCGCTGCCTCCTCGCATCTACAAGATGGGGACCAGAGATGAAGCCCTCTGCATGCTCGGGAGGCCTGAGCCTCGGGGTTCGTCCCATAGTGTAGGACAGCAGCCCAGGCCCGGGAGCCTCCACTCCTGGCCCAGCCACTGGCCCACATGCATGCGCCTCTGCTGGAGCCTGTGTGGCCTGAGCTGGGGTGTACCCAAGCTCTGTGGAGGCCATCCTGTGCCCCAGGGAGGAGGGAAGGCCCATTCCCTGACGGTCGGTCGGCCACCATTCTTCCTCCCCCCCCCCACCCCCCCGCCTCTTCCAGTGCGGCCCTGGCCCCCTCCTGAAGCCTGGGCCAGAGTTCTCACTGGTCCTTCGTAGGCTTTAGCCATCCAGCACTTTCCCCCTCGCGGGGCAGGGCTGGAAGAGCACTTGTCTTCCTCCCACAGTCCCATCACCTCAGATACAACTTCTAGACCCAAGGGGAGCAAGTCCAGGCCATAGAATGGCCTCTGAGGAGCCTGGCCAACCACCCTCACATTGAAAGTATGCTAGGTACCACAGGGTGGACAGGGTGAGGGTGCTGGGAGCCTCCATACTGCCCACCAGGCCGTGAAGGACAAGGCCTGCAGCCTGTTGCTTCGGCTCCTTCCTTCCACAGTCGCTGCTGAGGTCTCTGCTGAGGGCCAGGTCAGCCCACAGCTGCTCACCACTGATCGGCCTCCCCCTCACCAGGGCACAACACAGCAGGGACGAGCGAGCGGAGAGAATGTACCTATACATATGTACATACCACAGTGCTGTAATTTTGTATGGAGCAACCATGTAAATAAATGTATGGATTTTATAATATACATATATATAAATCTATAAAGGCATATTTTTAGAAAAACAGCGCACCACTGCTTCTTTTGAAAATAGTCTAATAAAATGAATTTCTACAGCTTCCTGCCTCGGTCCTGGGTATGTGAAGGGTTTGGTCAAATGCGCTGTGTCGCAAGTGCCAGCTGCTGCTACTGACAGCACCAACGGGCGCCTCGCAAGCCAGTCGGCGCACTGGGCCCAGCAGGCTCTTCTGGAGGGTGGAAGCACCCTGCCTCCTTGGACCCTCCTGCTGGGCACGACTTTCCAGCTGAGAGCACAGGCCAGAACTCACTGCAGGCAAAGGCTTCCGCTGCATCCTTCCTTCGGGTATGTGCAGAGGGAACATGGCGCTTCTGCTGGCATCTTCCCACATGTGCGCCCAGCCAGTGCTCTGAGTCCAGCTTGGAAACACCACCCTAGACTAGGCCTCCAAAAGTGTCCCAGGTCCCTAACAGTCACCTGTGCAAGCCACAGGCTGAAGCCAGGCCCACCCAGAGCACAGCTGGAAGGAGAGCAGACGGACCCTGAAAGAAAATTGGCAGCTTGAACCTTTATTTTTAGTATTTTTTTAAAAAGCATTAATTAGAAACTTCAATACAGAAATAATCCTAGCAAACCATTTAAAAGTTGTTGTTTGACAGGAGTTTCACATCAGGTCCACCAGGACACCAACTGAGCCGAGTCCCCCACCCCACCCCCCACTCATGCATGTGACACTTAGCGGGACAGGCACACGTCACCAAGATCACCCCAACACCTGGGCCTCAACAGCCAGGTGCCAGAAGACATGGAGGCCTCTCGCCTGGACTAGAAGCTCCCAGGATCCCCCTCGTATTGCTTCAGGTGGCAAGCCCTCCCATGCCAGTTTCCCGAGTGCTCAGGCATGGATGACACCTTCCCCACAGGTTCCTCAGCCAGGACGGTCCTGAGGAGAGACCCCCCCCCCCCAACCTCAGCTCACGGTTGAGCCGGTCGGAGCTGCCAGCTGCCTGGGCTTTTCCACAGCAGGTCACACAACCCTAGCTTGACAGGTTGGACAAGTGTAGAGACAGATGAGAAGAAACCCCAGTTTTTATTGATTAAAAACCCATCCACAGTGTTAGCATGGAAAATCTGCAGTGATCTGTGACATGATTGTCCAATCAGGGCTGAGCCTGGAAATCCCCTAGGAAAGGAAATCTAATGAAAACGCATCATGGTGTCCAATTCTTCCTGGGTTACGTGATCCTTTTAGGGGAAGGGAATGAAGTGTCCTGGGAAGGGGGACAATGCAGACTTACCCTGGATTTTCCTCCAGGGGGCAGGTGGGTCACAACTGGCTGCCCCCAACCCACCGCCCCTTCTTCCCACCTCCATTGTCAGGAGGCCAGGATGGTCCATCCCGGCCCAGCAGCTCCTGCCTGTCACCCCCAAACCCAGCGGGAGGCCCTGGGCCACAGGAACAAAGGTCCCACAATGACACCACCTTTTCTAAAAACACTGGACCCCAAGTAGGTCGGTCACAACCTTTGCTACTTTTTTGTGCCAATCAAATCTCAAGGAAACAAAATTGTGAGGAATTAATTCATTGGAGTTGGCTTCATTTTCTCTATCTGCTAAAATTACATGCCTCTGTCCCCTCTTCCACAAGCTCCCCAGGTTCCATCTCTGCACAAACATACCCTACCTTTCTGCCGAACTGAAACATACTGGCTAAGAAGCCATGGCTCCCTTGGGTTTGTAGCAGAGGTGTCTACGAAGCAGGACTGACTTCCTCTGGAACCGAAGGCCTGGGGCCAGTGGTGGGCAGGGCCTGTCCGAAGCCAGCCCTCCCAGCTCCCAGGGCAGCTGTAGGGTAGAGCAGGAGGACCCAGGCCATGGAGAGGGGTCAGA
This sequence comes from Zapus hudsonius, assembly GCA_004024765.1. Classification (NCBI taxonomy): domain Eukaryota; kingdom Metazoa; phylum Chordata; class Mammalia; order Rodentia; family Dipodidae; genus Zapus; species Zapus hudsonius. The sequence goes on from PVHP010041912.1 coordinate 8,467, forward strand.
CCCTGAGTGCCGGGGGCAGCCTGCAGGTGCCATGTGGAGCCCACTCCATGGGCCCAGGTTGGCCAAAGACACAGCTAAGACATGAGGCTGGTTGGCTGGCTGGCCGGCTCCTCAGGAAGCTGCTGGCGGCGAGATGGACAGGAGGCCGGGGAGGGTCTGTCGCAGCAGCTGGCAGTAAGGAGACAAAAGCCAGAGCAGGACGAGGGTGTGCAGCTGGTTAGAGCAATATACACTATGTACAAACTGGTTAATCAGTCCGCTCGGCTGGGAGCGTCCTCACCGGGTCCAGGCGCCAAGCCTCACCTCGGCAGGGAGGAGGGCACCAGTGGGGAAGGGCGGGCTCGTCCAACACCTTCTTGGCACTCAAGGGGGAAGGGGGAGGAAGTGCCAATGGCGCCTCCCGATACAAAAACATGGAGAGAATTCTTTAAATAACGGCACGAAACTGAGACTGTCCCCCGAGGCGCCTCCGTTGGCGGGCTGGCGGGCCTCGGGCTGGGGAGGGACCGCAGTGTCCGCAGTCTCTGCAGTGGACGGCATTAGCAGCAGCGTTTCTTTCGTTTACTGTTCTTCGTGAGCTTCACCACGTCGTTCTGTTGCTGCTGCTGCTGTTTGGCCAAGTTGTCTTTCTTGGCTCGGAGAACCAGCTCTGTGATGCAGTTGAACATCTGGAGGGATGACATGGCAGGACCAGCCTCAGACCTACCGTGGAGGCCCCTCCCCTGGCCCGGGTTTCTGTTCCTGCCTGTGAATTTTGTCCTTAAGGCACCACCACGACCCTTTTAAGACAAGGTCTCAGCCTGGCCTTCCACTCAGGATCATCCTCCTTCAGCCTCCCCAGTGCGGCACGAGTAAGTGCACGCCATGCCCCCCAGGCCCCTTTAGGAGGAGATGGCAAGTTATTTTATTTGAGGTTAAAAGCAACAATTTTAAAGACCATGAGCTTCGGGAAGTAGTAGCTCTCAGAGATTTTCCAGTCTTTGTTTGTTTGTTTTTCAAGGCAGGGCCTCAGCTCTAGCCCAGGCTTTTGACCTAGAACTCACAGAGATCCTCCTACCTCTGCCTCCCTTTAATCTGCTGGTATGGCTCTCTCAGGAAGAACTAGCTCTTCAACTAGAATCTTTCGACTAGGCTGCTTGTGTGCGGAGGGAATTCACAGCCTGCCCACCTGGCCCTCACTGCACACCAGGCCCAGACAATCTGCATAGAACCTTCCCTGGCAAGCCAGCATCCTTTAGCACCACCAGGCCCCAGGCCTCCCTCCACTCCACCGCAATGACTAAGCACACGCAGCACAGTGCAGCTCGCTTGGTCCTCACGACCTGGAAGAAGGGGCTCTCACTCCTCCAGTGTCCAGAGAGGCAGGTAGGTCCTAGATCTGGGTCCTAGCCTGCAGTGGGAACCCAACTTCCCCGGGGCCTGAGGATTCTGACTGGGCTCAGGGTGTAAGCTCCGGCTTTCCTCCCTTGCAACAGCACAAGTGAAGAAGAGGCTCCCAGACGACAGCTGGCAACTTAGCAGGTACACACCTGAGCTCTGGAGTCGGGAAAGCAAGCAGCCAAGGCACAGGGTAGAGTGGGAGCAGAAAGAGGTGACAGGATGGGCCCAGGGGAGGACCAACGGGCAGAGGGCTGGAGTGAAAGATCTAGGCTTGACTAGATCTTGGAACTTCACCGGAAATAACGGTATCTAATTGGAGGACTGATGAGATGTGAGCCAAGATCTTTGCAGGGCTTGGCACATGCAGGCCCTCAGATTCCCTGAGCAGGCCAGAAGAGAAGAGCAGGGCCAGCAGCGGCTAGGAAGTACAGGGGCCCTCACCCGCCTGCTCCGCCCAAGGCTCAGCCAGGCTCACCTCCTCCACGTTGACATTCTCCTTGGCACTGGTCTCAAACAGCTGGATCCCCATCTGGCCGGCGAATTTATAGGCATCTTCTGTCTCCACCACCTTCCGCTCAGGGTCGTCATTTTTATTGCCCACTTCAAGACAAAGGCCTGTCAGCCACCCCAGAAGCCCCAGCTGCTACCCTCCCCCAGCCCGTGGTCTCCAGCCTCACCTAATATTCGGCACACGTCGTCACAGTTCTGGTTGATTTCGTGAAGCCACCGCTTGACGTTGACAAAGGATTCAGCACTAGTGACATCGTAAACCACAATGACCCCGTGGGTCCCCCGATAATACCTGCAGAGCCAGGGCGTGCATCAGGGCTTCAGCCTAGACCACAACAGCCTCTCCCCTGGGACCTGACTGCCACCAGACAGTGGCTGGGGGAAGACAAGTGGTGTCCAGGGCCATTGTCCTCATGCCATGCTGACACCTGTCCCTGGCACACCAGTGGACCCGAGGTGGACCAAGTCTGCCATCAGCCAGAACTTCTTTGAAGTTCTCCTTTTATTTTTAGAATTCAGGCAGTTTTTGTGTTTGTCATTGTGTTATCACTACCCTTATTTAAACATTCAAACATTTCTCTCCTCAAATCTGATTTGGTAAAATGTCATTTCAAAAAGCTGCACCGCCCGTGAAGCCATGGCCAAGTGCATCTCATCCTAGGGGAAGGTGGCCCCTCCCTTCCGCTCGTCTGGACTCATCGTGCCAGTGGCAGGGAATGGACGCTGTGTAGGAGGGTGTCAGGGCTCCTCTCTGGACATCTGGTCCCCATTCACCCTAAGCTCACAGGCAGGGACCGCAGCACCCCCACCCCTGCACCGTGGAATCCCCAGTGCTGTTAAAGCAGCAGATCCTTAACCGCTGGGGGCTTCCTAAGGCAAACCCCGAAGGGACAAGCTTCTCACTGCCCACCTTCTGGCTGCCCTGCCCCTTCCCTGGCTCAGGTTCCAAGATGGCACGGGACGCCTCGGGCTGAGCAAGGACATCAGGCCAAGCTTGTCAGGGGCAGCTCGGCTCTCTGGCCATCTCTTCACATTCAAGACCAATCTAAGGACAACAGCCAAACCGGGTTCCATCTCGGAAAGGCTGTGGGACGTGGAAAGGTTTCACTGCTTTCACTTCCCCAACTATGACGTGCCAGAGCTGGCCCCCACCTCCTGGGACAGCAGAAGCCTCCGGAGGGCTGGGAGCACACATGGTGAGCACTGAGGCCTCTTCTTATCATTATTAATGCTCCTTCCGTGATGATCTCGAGCCCCAGATAGAGGTGGCAGAACCAAGAGACAGCAGGGCGGATAGCCCTGGGGGAGCTAGGGGGAGCCTGACTTGTCTGAGTGTCTGTCCCCTCCCCTCTGACACCCGTGGGAACTCCTAGGCTGCCCCTCTGGGGAGCCTGACAAACCCCCCTCAGCTCTGGTCCTCCAGCAGCTGTTAGCCCAAGCACCAGCCCCACACGGCGCCTGTCCAGACCAGGCAGAGGAAGTCTCGGAACCTCACTTGCTGAAGATGCCAAGAAATGTGACAGCCCCAGCACAGAGCCCCTGCCGCTCCCAGGGAACGTCGGCCAGAGAGGCAGCTTTATCTGACTAGCTGGGGTCGAGAGCAGCTCTGGCAGGGCACCGGGGCTTCCGGGCTTCCCACCGCACTATGCTCTATTATGCCAGGCGCAGTGCCAACTGCTGTAGATCCACTCCCTTGTTCACCTTTGCAACAACTTGGCCCAGCAGACGCCACACCAAGGCTGAGTGGAGCGGCTGCTACACGTCCTCGGCACCCAGGTCTGCTTCCAAGACCAGCACAAGGCCGAAGCCCTCTTCCTCCCCTTCCCTCCTCCTCCGGCTGCCTCCCCCCATTCTGAGCCAGCAAACTTCAGCAGCCCAGAGACTTGAGGGACAGCAACAGGGCTCTGTCATCATGCTGACATGATGCATAGTGGCTTTCTTTAGATCACAAACAGCCACACTCCTGTCCATGACTGCCCATCTCCCCAAACCCCAAGGCTCTCCTTTGCCAGCTACCATCACAGGACAATGAGTCTCTATGGTCCCCTCAACAGTACCTCCTGCCTGGTGTAGGGGTAAAGGGCGAACTGGAACCCTAAAGTAGGGTTGACCTCAGCCTTCCCAGATAGGCCACCCACCTTTGCAAGCACCCTAGGAAAAAAATACACACACATGCCCCTAGGCCTGAGTAACTCCTCCAAGTCTCCCCAAAAGAATGAAGGAACCAGTTTACCCCTTTCCACTCTGGCCACCAGGGGCATCTCCTATGGATCAGGCCTCAGCCAGCCCTGGACTATCATCTCTACCCCAGGCAGGTCTACCTCTGGGAGGGCTGAAGGTCATCAGGCCAGCCCAGGGCGCAGAGCAGAGCACTTCTCAGAGGCACCTTGATCTGTAAGCTGGGGAATATGGGAGTCCAGAACACAGCTGCAGGACAGTCACTAGGATGACTTGTGAAAACCCCAAAGCAGGGGACATGGACAAAAACCTCAGCATTCAAGCAAATCCTACCAAGACTGAGAAAATGTAGGCTACTTGTCCAAGGACACACAGCAGTACAGAAATTTAGATTCCAAGTTGTCTGCCTTCAGACCTTGTGCTTTCCTGGAACCGGGTCCATGAGCACAAGAACCAGGAGCCTGGGCACGACTCAAAGCTCTGGCAGCTAAGGCCTGCAGGGTGCAGCAGCAGCCAAGAGGGGGTGTGCTGGACAGACTCCCCACATCCACCTGAGGCTGGGGAGAGGACTGAGCCCAGACCCCCAGCACCCACATCACCTAATGCTGGGGATCCCCAGGGCTTGCTGGCTAGGTTGTCTGGAAGAATCACAGGTTCAAAGAGAGACGAGAGTAACTGAGAAGACACTCGATGGCAACTTCGGGCTTCTGCACGCGCACTCACACATGCAAGCACACACACCTGGGCCCACCTGCATCTAAACACATGCACATGCCACACAGAACTGACACCTGCCATGCACACCACTCAGCAGGCACTTGGGCAGGGCACACCCCAACCCCCTGGTGAGTCAAGCACTGCTGCTAATGGCATTTGAAGGGAAAGAAGCCGCCAGCAAGTGTAGAGCCGAGGGCACGGTGGCCCTGGCGCTGGCCACTGCCTGCCCCCATTCCCATCTGCATGCTGACGCCTCCTCCTGCTCTTCAGGAAGAGGAAGGGCCCAGCTGACAATACCCACTGAGTCCAGCAACCAGCCACTTCCCAAGAGCCTCGGGGACCCTGAGTGACAATTCTACCACAGCCAGCATGTCGCTCACCCGCTGGAGGGGAGGGGCGCAGGGGACTCACGTGGAGGTGATGGTGCGGAAGCGCTCCTGCCCTGCCGTGTCCCAGATCTGCAGCTTCACCTTCTCCCCGTTGAGCTCCACCGTCCGGATCTTGAAATCCACTCCAATCGTGGTGATATAGCTGCCTGCATGCATGCGGCTGTCACTGAGGGCCACGGGCAGCCCCACCCACCCTCCATGGCCCCCATAGTCAAGGAAGACAGGATATAGTGACACATGTGACAACGATGGTCCCAACTTGATGATCCATGTTACAAAGGAAATAAAGTGAATTTGACTAGGGGAATAACTCCGTTAGAAAGGCAGGGCAGGGCTATGTCAACTGTGACCAAAGAATGGGACATACCTATGTTTTCCCTAGGTTGGTCTTTTCTGTTCTTTTTCAAAAGAATTTAATGACCCACAAAACTGACTTACTAACTCCCCAACAGGACCTGAGCTGCAGTCTGAAAACAGCAAAATAAGCAAAGGTGTTTGTGGGTGGTGAAAGGCTGAGCCTGAGGTGGAATTTGGGAGGGAGGGGGCCAAAGCCAGACCGCCATTCCTCTGTGTGTGATAAAGGAGCACTGAGAATTTTCTCCAGGGGCATAAGCTAGCTTTAAAAAAAAAAAAAAATATTTGAGCCTGGCATAGTGGCGCATGTCTTTAATCCCAGCACTCAGGAGACAAAGGTAGGAGGATCACTACGAGTTCAAGGCCACCCTGTGACTACATAGTGAATTCCAGGTCAGCCTGGGCTGGAGTGAGACCCTACCTCGAAAAACCAAAAATAAATAAATAAATTTTATATATATATATACATATATATATATATATATTTTTTTTTTTTGAGAGAGAGAGAGGGGGGCAGGCAGACAGAATGGGCACACCAGGGCCTGGGTACTGGGGAAGTGAACTTGGGTCCTTCTGCTTCACAGGCCAACAACCACTAAGCCATCTCTCCAGCCCATGAGCTAGCTTTTAAAGGGTACAAGAGGGATCCTAGGAGAAAGGCTGTCTGATACTACAGTCTGATTCTGTTTCCCAGGAGCACAGGTCTCCTAAGACAGACCACTCAAGAGACAGACACAAGATGGCTGTGTGAAGTGTTCGGTCAAAAAGTTCAAGGTAAAACAGAGATCACAGCAGGCCTGGGAGATTGGAAAGGAAGTCCCATTTGGGCCTAGCTTGATAATCAGGTAAGATGATCAAAGCCTGTGATTAGGAGCCCGCAGAGAGACAAGCAGCCAAGGCCAAAGCCCACCCAGAACAAGCCCAAAACCCAAGCCAGGCCTTGATGCCCCTCCCAGGACGAGGTCGCTGATGGATGAATGGATGAGCACAAGAGAGCAAGCGGGATGAGGAATGAAGCTAGAAGCATTCCAGAGAGCACACTGCTCCCCAGAGGTACATGTAGCTCAGGGGCGCTCTCCACACCCCTCTACACACAGAATCGCGGGGCCAAGAGCATCCACGGTGGGAAGCGGAGAAACTGCTGAGGCTAAGCCTTTCCTTTCTGCTTTCTTTCTGCTTGTGAGTGTGCGTGCGCCTCGCCGTAGCCCGTGTGCTCTGCAGGAGAAGGCAGTGGTCTGGTCCCCTCGGGACTGGTGCTGCAGGTGTGCATGGCCACATGCATGGGTGTGTGTGTGAGTGTGTGTGTGTGT
>PVHP010041913.1:0-15209 GCA_004024765.1 Zapus hudsonius
TTTAACAGACTGGGTCTGAAAGCTGGACCCATCCATTTGCTGTCTACAGGAAACCCACATTGCAGTTAAAGATAATCATCACCTAAGGGTAAAAAGATGCAAAAAAGATATTCCAAGGAAATAAAAATAAGAAACAAGCAGGAGTAGCTATTCAGCTTTCAGAAAAAATAGACTTTATACCAAAAGTAATAAAAAAATATAAAGGCCACCTCTTAGTCATTAAAGGAGCAATACAAGAGGGTATTACAATCATAAGCTAATATGTACCACACAGGGAAACTTAATTGTATAAAGTGAAATTTACTAGACAATAAACAATAAAACAGATATGAAACCCAATACAATAGTAATAGGAGACTTTAATACCCCACTATCATCAATAGACAAACCCTCAAAGCATAAAATAAATGGAAAAACAATGGAGCTAAACAACATCAAATGGACTTAGCAGACATCCACAGAAGATTCTACTGAATACACATTCTTCTCAGCAGCTCATGGAACTTTCTCCAAAATAGAGCATACGTTAGGGCATAAAGCATGTCTCCACAAATTCAGAAAAATTGACATAATCCTCACCATATATCTGACCACAATGCTTTAAAGCTAGAAATCAATAACAGAAAACACACAAATTCCTGGAGACTGAACATCTCACTATTAAACAATGAATTGGTTGTGGGAGAAGTTAGAAAGGACAATAAATGTGCAACAAACCAAATTATGGGACACAATGAAGGCAGTTCTAAGAGGGAAGTTTATAGAACTAAATACCTACTTTACAAAAATAGAAAGATCCCAACTAAATAACATAAGCATCTATTTGAAGGAGCTGGAAAAAAATAATGGTCCAAATAAGTGTGGAAACTCCTGAAAAAGATGAGAGTAGATCTACCATTTGATCCAGCTATAACTCTCCTCGGCATATCCTCTATGGAGACACTCACTTCCTCAAGCATGTTTGTTGTGGCTCTAGTCACAATAGCTAGGAGCTGGAAGCTCCAGTCCAGATGCCAGTCAAATGATGAAGATGTAGTATATATAAGCAATGTAATTCTACACATCAGTAAGAAAAGAAATGAAATTAAGCAATTTTCAGGAAAATGGATGGAATTAGAAAAAAAAATCATTCTAAGCAAGGTCACACAGACACAGAAAGACAAATGTCACATGTATTCACTCATATGAGGTTCCTAATTGAGATCAAGTGGAGATGAGTCCAAATGCTAGTTAACACCAGGAATGTGTGCATAAAACCAGAGTGAGACTGGAAAGAGAAGAAATTGGGTGGGAAGAAAAGAGGGATGGGGGTGGGGGACAGTCAGAATGTCAGGGGTGGGAGCGGATTGGAGAGGTAGAGGGTGGAGAGGGTGGGCAGGGAATTACATGACAATAAGACAGCATTAAGAGTCAGTTCCATGGAAACCCTCACTCTGACTAGCATTCTACAAGATATAACCACATAAAAAGGAGGAGAGGGGAGAGTCTGGACAGAAAATGGAAAAAGCTTAACTTTACAACCACAAACTCTGGCTGGTAAATCCCAGGCCCAGAATTGAGTGACCCCCACAGTGACTGCTGGCTAGGGAGAACCACGAGGTACCCAAAATAATGTAGATCATTGCCAAAACACTTGATTACCTGCCAGGGCTAATAGGTAAGACCTTATTGCTGAAGACACCACAGGCCGTGGTCATAGGCCATTGGAATATCCTGCTAGAACAGAATAGGAAACTAACTCCCTCCTGTCTAGGCCTTATAGTGCTGGAAAGCCCTATGGGAGATGGTGGAGGACAACAGTCACCAACAGCATGAATAAACAAGGGACAATGCAGACTATGTAATCAACCAGACAGACAAGATGCATGCACTGTTCTCTGAATAGACAAGAGGCCAGCTCAGTGGGAGGGAACTCATATCTGGTACTGGAAACCAAGCCAGAATCCCATAGTCAGGAAAGAGTTGGTTGGCACATCAAAAAATCTCCTAAACAACTTTGCATACTCCCCTTTAACCTAAATTGCTCTCATACATGGTTGGAGAATCTGTGTCTCTATGTGTGTGTGTGTGTGTGTGTGTGTGTGTGTGTGTGTGTGTGTGTGTGTGAGTGAGTGTGTGTGTGTGTTACAGATATCAGAGAAAAGGGAGGATAACCTATATCTATTGATAAGAAGGCAACCAACTTCCCACCATGAGACAGGTCACCTCTACCACAACTGCCAGGACCCAGAAGAAATTGCAGAAGAAGTGAAGTCTTGAATACTGCTCTTACTGCTAGCCTGACAACCAGCCCCACGGTACTGGTGATAGACACTTAGAATAATCAAAACCTATGCAATCAGAAATACAGAGGCTACAAAGAACTCAACAATAAATCAGAATGCCTGCCACGGTTGCAGGAACTTTGCAAAAGGGTTGGAAAGATTGTAAGAGCCACAGAATGGGTAGGAATACCCTGAGGCACAGTCCTTAGCTACCCCATAGGGACTGACTGAGGCCTTAATGACCCTATAGTGACTACCATAACCCTACCAAAGAGGGTCCTTAGGGTAACGAGTTGGGGTGAGGGGATAATAATATATAACCAGTTATAATATATAAAATAAAATTTAAATAAAATAAGAGAAAGAAACAATGTTCTTCTACATGAACTACAGCCTTCAAACTCAGTTTCTTAATTGTATTTAGCAAAAGCAACTATTTGGTCAAAGACCATGGTCAGATCATATATTTCTCTGAACTTTTATTTCATCATCAATAAAATTGGACTAACCTTTCAGAATTATTAAGATTACATTAAATACTTTATTTATTAGTTTATGCTGGGATAGAATGCTTGAACAGAAACAACTTAAGCAGGGAGAGAGAGGGTTTATCTTAACTTCCATTTCAAAGTGATATGGGTCTTATCACAGGAAAAGCATGGCAGGCCAGAAAGTCACATTGCACTCAGGAATCAGAAAACAAAAGAAAGGAGGACTGTCTATAAAACCTCAAGGCCTGTCCACAGTGATCCATTCCTCCAGTAAAGCTCCACCTTCAAAGGTTACTACAACCTTAAATAACACTACCAGCTGCAGACCAAGTGTTTAAACATGTAATCCTATGGCGGGTCATTTCACATTCAAACCATAATACTATAAATTTTAGGATGTGCAAAGCTTCCAGAGTAAAGGAGGCACATTTTGGTCACTTCCTTCTCAAACACTACATGAAGACATCCTAGATGGAAAAGCAGCTGAACCCCAAGAAAAGAAGCCTAGCTTCCTATCTAGCAACTCTAGTGATCTACAGCCTTCCCTCTTCTTCCGTCCCTCTCTCCCTCTCTTTCTCCCTCCACTGACTCATTGTTTCTCCTCCTGTGTTGCAGACTCCTCTGTCCATGTAGGTATCCTGTGTTCCAGGTTCAAACCCTCCAGACAGAGGCATTGCTTGTGGCCAGTTAGACTTTAAGGTGAAGTTCTCTCACCAAACCTTGGCACAATTATCTGTGGAACAAATCAGGAGGAAGAGCCTGTAAAATGTTCCTCAGAAACGGCAATGGCTGGGCAGAGACTTGGAACACAATGTCTCAGTGTCCTCTAGGATGACTAAGGGCTTAGCTCAGTAAAGAACAAGTACGGGTGGGCACCCTAGCTATGCTGACAATACCAAGTGAAGGAGATTATAATGCTTATGTTCCCTCCATTTTAAAATAGTGTGTACCAACTCCTGAGAGGATCAACCTTGATCATGAGCATAAGAAAAAACACAATACAATGAAATGATGTAATTGAGCTTTAGGGACATAGGGATGAAAGAGAGGATGATGAGAAAAGAGAAAATATATCTGTGCAGCAATAAGGACAATTTGCAGAAAATATGAGCAAAGAAATGGAAAGCTGATGTCAGGTAAAAGCATAGAGAAGAAAATACCTGGGGGGGGCAGAATAATAGCTGTGGAATAATAGCACTGACACACAAGGCTGGGCTCAAGGCTCCCAGGTCCTTTCATTTACACCTTCATCCTGACCAACCTCAGAGTCCTTAGGTAAGTGGGGTAAAGCGAAGACAAGTCACGTCTCATGTCCAAGCTCACCTCTGTTCTTGTTCCTTAACCTTCTCTGTTCTTCCCAGATGAGTTTATTTTTATGACAGTAAAAGTATCACCAGTCATGTGTTAATCAGGTGGAATTGTCACTTCTCACCTGTGCCACCCTCAGGAATCACCAACTGTGATAAATACAGAGCTTCTGGAGTAAGCAAAACTGGGGCGGGGCAGGGGGGAGGAGAGAGACAGACTCCTTCTTCCCGCTTCTCTTTGTGCTTCATCCCAATTTCCTCCTCAGGCTCTTTAACTCTGGGGTCAGGGGAGAAAATAAAACAATGACCAACTTGAAAGTAGGCACATCAAATACCCTTATTAGGACAGGACAGTGACCTACTGGAATGACCATGGGGAGTTAGTTACCCCTTGCATTTTCAAAGGAAAGTTTTTCTCAGTATTCCATTCAAAAGATTCACCAAATTCAATCTCCAAAAGTAATTAAAATTTTACTATAGTTTGTCAAAGAAGCCTGAGTTATATTTCTGATGCATGTGAAACCTATACACTTCTTTTCCTCAGTGGTCCACACAGGATATAGAACACGTATCTTCATCTTTACTCCAAAAGTCCTTTAAAATACTTCCCCATGAAATTAGCTATTAGGTAGTGTTTCATCTTCCTATTTCCTCTTCTACTGGACCTAAACTTTTATCAAACTGAAAAAACGTTTTGTTCTATCCAACTTAAATCAACCAAGTCTATGTAATATCTGCCTTACTCATAACTGGTTTTAGCACTAAAAGAAAAGATGAATGGGAGAAGCCAGGAAGAAAGCAGTTGACCTTCCACCAACACCAAGCAGCACAGAATGTAAATAAAGTCTTCAAAGGCTGGGGAGACAGAATAATAGGTCTAGACTATAATTCATAAAAGTAGAGAGATAATGTGGAAGAGCAATAAAGAGCACCCAATGACTCTTCTTGTGGCCTCTGTACACTTACAGACAGGGCACAAGCACCTGTACACACATGTATACACCACCCATACTACACACACACACACACACACACACACACACACACACACACACACCAAAAGTAAAACTAAAATAAGAGCATTGTGTGTATAAGTGTATACAGAGAGAATGAAGTGCAACAGCATAATGCAGTGAATAACAGTGCATAGCATGTGTAAGGTTTAGTCGCTAGTACTAAAAATAATAAAATAATAACAAATAATAAATAAATATTAAATGTTTGCCAATTGGTGAGGTGAAAATTGATGTGAGCAATTGTGTAGGTTGTGCTTTCAAAAGTTAGTGAGGGGAGTAGAGAGAAAAACAACAACAACAACAACAAAATAACAGGCTTTGGTCTCAGAATGAGCTTTATTTTGACCCACCTGAAAAGAGGGTAGAGGAAAAATAGATGAGAAAAGAGCAGATGACATTAATTCAGATGAGGTAAATCCTATGAGAATGTGATAAACCCTATGTCCAGTATGTGGGAGACATAGCTCAGGGGTAGAGCTTTATTCTAAGAGGTGAGAGGTTGCAGGTTCAATCCAAGGAGAGGAGAGGATCATGGATTATTTAGAATGCTATTAAGTTTTCAGGTACTTAGAAATTCCCCAGGTACTCTTTTGTTGTTGTTTTAACTCTGTTGTGAGCAGAAAATATTTCCTTAATGTATTGAGATTTGTTTTGTGGAAAAGAATATCATTGAATTTTTTGGCCACTATTCTGCATATACTTGAAAAGAATGTGTGCCTCCCGGTTGTTGGTGGACCCTATGACAAGGCCATCAAGCAGGTGCTGTTCTCGTCTTGTGTCCTTTCAAACTTTTCATTTCTATCAACGATTGGAGAGTGAAAATATTTCTGACTGTAATCATGGATTCATGTATTTCTATTTGCAATATAATTAGTTTTGTAAGTCTATTTTGAAGTTCCCAATTAGGTATATAACTATTCAATTTTGCCCTGTTATCTTTTATATTATTCCTTGCCCTGAGAACTACATGATCTGAAATGATATAGCACATCCAAGCTTTTTCAATAAGGATGACTGATCATGGTTGATATTTTCCATCAATTCCTTCCAACAATTTTCTGTCTTTAGATATAAATTAGGCCATTTACTTTTATTTTTTTAATTTTATCTTTATTGTCCAAAATTAGATACATTGATAGAGTAAATATTGTGCTTATATTCCCATTTCCCTCCTCCCTGTCCCCAATCCACTGGGTATCCTCCTCGGTGGGCACACTGGATCAATCCATGTGGCAAGGATTTATGGATATAACAGGAGGCATCAAGGTTGCCCCCCACCTTTTATGTATTATAGCTGAGGGGAGTAATGTCTATGAGTAATCTCTCCCACCATGGCTCTTACGATCTTTCCACCCCCTCTTCCGCTGAGTTTCTCTTTTATTGTTGTTGTTGTGAACTTAAGAGTCTCTATGCTTCTATTGTAAGTTGTGTTGGAAGTTGTTGGTGTCTGTCTCACTGACTTATCCTGGGATGACTGGCTGTGGTTAGAGGTCTCTTTCTTGCCCCACCACTGTCTCAAGTGTTTCACTTGGGGCCTATACAATAGGCCTGGGGTAGTTCATCTCTTGCTGGGATATCAGCCTTCAGACTGAGAGTCTTCAGTGGAGTTGGAATGACCACAGCTCTCTCACTGCCTTCTGAAAAATACTAACAGAATCTCCATCAGAGAGTGAGATCAGGATAGGTTAAATGAGACACCCATTTCTAATTTGGCAAAAATCTATTGATATTAGCCTCTCTGTAGTTCTCTGGTAATGGGGATTTCTTTTTGGAGCCCCAAAAGTAGGCCTTTTATAAGTTATACATAATTGAGTCTTATTTTTTTCAACTATTTTGTCAATCTTTTCTTTTTAAATAGGATACCTAGGCCATTAGAATTTAATAGATATGGATGTGGTTGCATTTAAAGCAACCACACTGCCATTTGCTTGTTCCCCTCATCTAATGTTTGATCCCTGAGTCTTCTTTCTCTGGTATTTTTTGAGTTAATTTTCTATGGTTTCATTTTTCTCTCCTTTGCTGATTTATTGTCTGTAAAATTTTGCTTTAATGTAGTGAGAGTTTATGGTTTATAGCATAAATCTATAAATTATCACTTTGAATAACATTTTATCCCTTCACAAATCGTATGGTAATAGACTTCTATTTTTTCCTCTCCATCTTTGTCCTACTCTTGATGTATATTTTACCATTGCCTATGTCATAAGCCTTACAATATACAGGTATATTTGAATTTTACAATCTTCTGTCCTTTCAAAAAGAAAACAAAGTATTGCTTGTCTTACTTTCTCATTTCATGGAATCTCTCCTTTGTCATCACATCATGAGAAAGGGCACCCATTCTCATCACACAAACATGCATTTTTCATGTTTCATCTTGATTTGTTTCCCTTCAAAGGACTCAGTGCTACTTGAAATCATAGTATGTGTTTATTTTAATCTGTCATTAGAACTAAACTGAAGAAAGACAAGAATTTTTGTTGTTTTCACTCATGTGTTTCCTGTGTCTAGAATAGTGACTAGTATAAAGAACTAGTTCAAACAGAAAACTACCTATCCACACTATTTGAATTAATTCTGAGAGCCACTATTATCCTATAATAAACAAATTTTGACATGGAAGATACTGAGCAAATTAGATTCTGGAAATAATTCAAGAGTAGTCACAACTTCTATTCTAAACTATCACTTCTTTTCAGTTGTTCTAAATGAGCTGGTATTGCAGTTCAAGGCTATAATTAAAGCTCTGCCTTGAAGCAATGATGGCAAAGAAAAAAGGACCAGAGAAGCTCTTTGCTATCTAATTCTTCCTTCTCCTACCCCAAGCTCCCACTCTGGTGAGCACACAAATGCATCAGAAACGTAGAAAGGGATAGTGGAAGAAGTGCCAGGTTTCTCTCCGAAAAGAAGTGATCTTCTCTATCCCTGCTCAGCCATGACAACCAACCGAGTCTGTGGAGCAGTTCCAACCTTCCTTCACTTTATCCATGCAGGTTGATACAGATTCTCTGTCTGGGGTACCTCTATTCACCTCTGTGTAGTTAAGACAAATGTGTTTCATTTAGAATTATTGATCCCTGATTTATATTTAACACATGTGGCTTATTGTCACCATTGCCTGTGACTTACAGAGGTGGACTTTTGCTATATAAATTCTGTCTATTGCAAATGACTTTCCCTTCTATATTTTTCATCCACAAAAATGTCCATACTTGAAACCAGAGGCAAACCATTATTAACTGCTGTAGTGGTAAACCTGAGGTAGAATGAAATAAGCAAGAATTATTGAGCAAATTATTTTATACATTCTATTTCTATAGTTTATATATTTCAGGAATGATGTACAAATTAGTTGAAAGAAATAAAGAAGCCACTGACAGTAATCCTTTGTTTTTATGAGAAGGGGTCCTCACTATGTTACCCATGCTGACTTTGAACTTATGATTCTCCAACTTTTTAGCCACTCAAGTAGCTTAGCTTAAAGGTGTGCAAGACCATGTCCAGCTCAGAATACATTTTTCCCTATGACCCTGGTATAACTTTTGATGACTGTTATATGAATTAGCCATTTGGACTATCCTAATTTGTGTTTACATATAAATTACCTAAAACCATTCATATCCAATTTCACAGTTCAAGTATGATTATTTTGAAAATCAAAAGATCATTTATGTAAAGCACTTAGCATATAACACAGAACATATTAACATATCACAACATAAATAGCATATTGTAAGACTCCATAAATGTTAGGTATTATTAATTGATAAGTTATCATATTCAGCTTACATAAAGAATTATAAAATAGCCTCCAGCACTCCTTCCAGCTTTCACAAACCTATATTAGAGTGAATGACTAATCAAACCAATCTACAGTGGAGGGTATAGAGTGATACAACTTTTTAGATGCAGTGATAATTTTATTATTACAAATACCTTTTATTCATGTAACAAGTATGAATTGAGCCACTGCTAAGAAACATAGTTAGCAACTCTGGCAAGTTCTCAATCCTTGTTGAGCTTTCTTATCATGAAAGAGAAATATGCCCATGCTTTGTAACTGTGAAGAATATATACCAGCAGCTGAGGGCCTGATACAGCTGGTAATCTGCACCAGGAATGGCTTCTTTGAGAAAACAGTATGGCTTCTTATTTTATCCAGATATTTAAGGTGTCATTCCTTTAGAGATTTTTGAAATATTAAGAAGTAAAATGTCAAATTTATATGGATGTAATAACACTGTTATCTTAAGCAGAAATTAAATTTGGAACTTCTTGATTATTGTGCATAGTCCAATTGCCTTGGAAAACCCATTAAGTTAGCAAAAATAATCAGTACATGTAGTAATATTTATATTGACAATATTTAATTTTAACTGAACTTTGCTTCTAAAAACATAGAAAAGCTTTAAAAATCCACCCACCTTTTGAGTTCGAGGAACTGAATGACCTTTGCCATATGACTTGCATAAGGCCTTCCACTTCCCCTTATTTACCTATGTTGTGACAGATACAGGTTCTCCAATATCTTGTTCTATCTCATAAATTATTAGCTTAATGGCTCATCCCACTGATCAATGGGAAGAAAATATTCGCTAATCCGATTTTGGACAGCATGGTCCCCAAGGGTGCTGAGCTTTGGCCTGTCTTCAACCTGAGCCAGCATATAGCCCCTTTAAAAAGGCTCATAGGCAAACAGGCTGATCAGAAGTAAAATGTTCTCTGACCATGCCACCTTTTTATCCCCTCTCACCCTCAGCCAACTCAGTTCTTTCTTGTTTCTTGTTTATAAAGAAGGCAACATTTATTTCCAACCCACTTTCCTTACCTTGTGTTAATCCTTTCAAATAGGTTCTCTCTACTACACTGAAATTTCTTCCCTGACACCCATCCAATATCTCATAGTAAGTAAAAGAAATGCTGTTTTTTATATGGCATAGGTTGAAGAGGAAAGAATAGAAATTTCTGAGCTTATAGAAGTATTCTCACTCTGAGAAAGCACTCCGAGAGCTTTTCTACATAGTTGAAATATTATGATAAAATTTTATAAACTTTAATATGTTGATCTTCTTGTTCATCCCTTGACTGTGCAAGGCTATCTTAGTTTTGTGGCTTCAAGCTATGTTCAAAATGCTGAAAAGGTAAAATGGAGTCATGAGACCTGTAGTGATGAGGATATATTCTGAGAAATATGTAGCTAGGCAATGTTCTTGTGCAAGCATTGGAATATGTTATCACAAACTTGCATGGAGATGGTACAGGCCAGTCACTTGGTGTACCCTCTCAAGTCATTCTTAGCACAAATTGAATGAAGCTAGCTGGATCTGAGAGCTGCATGCCTAGAATCTGAGCCCTTGGAGGCTGAAGGAGGATCAAGACCCTATCTTAGACAAACAAAATAAAACAAAAGATGTGTGAGGCTGATACTAGTATAGCAGGGAATATTACTTTAAGGTAAATGTGAGTAGGAATATACTCTAAAATAACCACAAAAAATAATATATTAAAATAGACCAATATCATAGTTAATTATCAAGCATTGAATACCAAGCACAGTGTACTACATGAACTTGTATTACTATACTTCTCTGAACCTGGTACAGACACATGAAAAACGTGTTAGGCAAGGAAGGACATGTGTGACGGCTGCTATGATGCCACCAGGTCATAGGAATTTTTTACCTTCATGATAATCTTATAGCACCACTAATGTTTCTATGGCTGGCTGTTGGCCATAACTTCATTCTGTTCTGGCTGGTGACTATAATGAAAGAAGATTCTGGAAGGGCATGGTGACAGAAGTAAGGATGAAGGCTACCTTTAGAAGAATTTAAAGGATCAGAGGGACAAGTAAATGGAAACATCTGATTAATAAAACCAATTCTCATATAATACAATTTTACGGTTAGTATTTTTTAACTAGATTGAGCCATCTGAAATGTTTCCAGTGAGCACTGGAATTTGAGCAGAGTACTTAAATGAAGATTTCTTGTGTGTTAGCCATATGACTTTGAATAAGATATTGATTTTCTATACTAATTTTTTGGCTTCTCAACTATCAAATGGAAGTAAGAATTTATCTTCCCATATAATACTTTTCCTGTCAGATACTTTTCCCGTCAAAAGTTTTGTCATCAGCCACACACTGCTGGGATGAGCCTCCAAACCAGGCACATTTATGGATGGAAGGGATTTACTAAAGCTAAAGATCCAGGGGAAGTTCCATAATGGTGAAAGAAGCTGGTCCACTATCACAGGTCCAAGCAGAGAGAGAAACCCATCACTAACACCATACACACACCAATGAAACAAGGCAGGGGATGGGGAAGATAGAGAGATTTCCTTCCCCTTTATAGAGCCTTAGGACACACACCAACAAAACAGGCAGGGGATGGGGGGGGTGAAAGAGATTTCCTTCCCCTTTATAGAGCTATAGAGCCTTAGGACAGAGTCTTATAATCCTTTCCCAGACTTGTTGGCTCCCTGAGTCTCTGGAATTTCCTTCCTGCACTGCCTTTCCAGGAAAGGAAGTTTGTTTCTAGCTCCCTTGAGCTTCCATACATCCTACCTCCTACTGAGAGGGCTGCCTTCCTGTAAACAACTTCAGAGACTCACCCAAGATTACTAACAGGTCAAGTTGACAACAAAACCATCATAGAAAGTAATATATGGTAGAAGCTTAAAAGTTTATAAACCTTAAAAGTATTAAAATTGAGTAGAGTATCCACCATGTATTATGTACTAAGTATCTAGCTACGAGTTTTCTCTTTTGAAATAAAAGTCACATATATTTAAGGTGTGGAAAATAATGCTTTGATAAATACAAGAGTGAAATGATGACTACATTCAAACAAATAACATTCTTATATAGTCACTTTTCACGTGGGATATATAGGGAAAGCACTTACAGTTTCTACTCTCACAAATTTCCAGTATGTAATAATATCTACTATCATTCATCCCATCTAACTATAATTGAGTACCTTTGACTTTCAATTATAATTATAATTGAGTACCTTTGACTTCTCACTTTTCCCACAGCCCAGCCCTGGTAATGGCCCTTCCACTCAATTTTAATGTTCACTTTTTTAGATTTCATATTTAAGTCATTTTCTTTGTGTGTCTAGCTTAATTCATTAAGCATGATATCCCCAGTTTCACCCGTATTACGATGAAAGACAAGATATTCATTTTAAAAGCTGAATTTCTGTTGATCCTTCTGGTGGCAGACACTGGTATTATTTCTGTATGTCAGCTATTATGAGGAATGCTGTAATGAGTATGAGAGTGTAAATACCTCTATTTTGAGGATACATTCACAACAGAGATTGCAGGGTCATATGTTAGCCTACTTACACTGTTTTGTGGAATCTCCCTACAGGTTTTTATAATTGCTACACCATATGCACTCTCTCCAAGAGCACACAAGTGTTCTCTTTGTTCACTCTCACCAGCACTGTTGTTTTTCTAATAGTCATAGTGCCACATGCAAAATAATATCTCATTGCAGCTTTAATTTGAAGTTCACTGATTAGTATCATCATACATTTTTTCATCTACTTCTGACTATTTGTATGTCTTCCCTTTATAAATGTCTAGTTAAGGAGTATCTGAAAACATTTAAAAATATTTCTTATATATTTATTTGCAAACAGAGAGAAGAGAGAAAGAGAGAAAACGGGTTGCCAGGGTGTCCATCTACTGCAAATGAACTCCAGATGCATGTGCTACTCGGTGCACCTGCCTTTATGTGAGTACTGGGGAATCAAACCAGAGTCATTAGGCTTGGCAAGCATACCCCTGAACTGCTGAGCCATCGATCCAGCCCTGAAACTATTTTTGCTACAAGCTGTGGGTTGATTCTAGAGTCACAAAGAGGGACCAAAAGGCAGGAAAGTGAGATCTATTTAAGTCCTTAGCCCATTTTTAAAATCAATTTGCTGGTTACTGTTTTTCTTTTAAGTTTATTTATTTGGCTATTTAGTGTGTGCATGTGTGTGTTCATATGAGAATGTGTAGTGGTCAGAGAACAATTTACAGTGTCATTCCTCTCCATTCCATCTTGATTGAGGCATGATCTCTTGCTCTCTTTTCTTATAGTTATTGTAGTCTTTGCTATAATATCCAGGAGCTTCAAAACTTCCTGGAAATACTCCTGTCTCTATCTCCCAATCTGGCTGTCAACATGCTTGAATTACAGAAGCCCACTCTGGTTTAGTTTTTTAGTTGGAGCCTGGAGATCAACCTCAGACATTCAGGCCTGAGAGGCAAGTGCTTTATCCACTGAACATTTCCCCAGCCCTTGGCTACTATTTTCTATGGAGTTGTTGGAGTTTTTCATGCATTTGACTATTAACCCTTTGCTAAGGTTTGAGTATGGGCTGTTTGAATAGTTAGCCTTCAGCTGGTGGCACTGTTTGGGAGTTGTATAAACTTTAATAAGAGTGGCCTAACAGAAAGAAGGGGTCTCTGGGGGTTGGCCTTGTGGGTAATAGTCTGGCCCCACCTCCAGTTTAGTGTTCTGCTTTCCGTATCAGTTAATGGCTGCCATCACAAGCTGAAGCCTCTGCCTGCCTTCTCCACCATGATGGACTCTAACCTGCTGAACCATGAGCCAAAATAAGTCCTCCTCCCTTAAATTGCTTCTGTGGGGTACTCACATTGTTGGTCTCAATACTGAGAAGTAAAATAATCCTTATCACACAAGTAACCAGCACGTTTTCTCTCAATCTGCTGGCTGCCTTTTCATTTTGTAGCTTTAAGTTTTCTGCAGCTTCATGCTATCCTACCATTCATGACAGTTTCTATAAATTCCCTGACAACACAAAACACCTAGATGGTGCCCCTCAGACATTAATCAGCATAGAATTTTGCTAAAATATAAATTTAGATTTGAGAAGCTGGATCTAGGAGAATGCTTCCAAATGGTAGAGAGGATCCTCACCTGGGAGTGGTCTGCTCCTCACAGATCAGCTTGCTAGGACTTTTAAAAGTCCAGTGACTCCCAAAGCTAAAGAATCAGAATTCACATCTTAACTGGTATTAAGTTCTATAGTCACTGAGTCACATGCACATTAAAATTTAAGAATCACATAATCTGGTATAGAGATTCTGAAACTTAGAAATGCAAATCTCAAGTCCTCCCCCAATTTAGCAACCCTGGAAGTGTGAAAGAGGAAGGAGCTGTATCCTCCATCTCTGTCTTAGTCAGCCCTTCCAGGTGATGCTCCAAACCACAGGGCTAGAGCACTTACTACACATTTCTAGGTCATGTCTCTGGAAATTGTACTGGGTCAGGGCTCTTGAATCTATGCTTTTAATGATCCAATCTTGATGAATCTTGTGTCCATGAAAATTTAGGAAACATTACTATGGCCCTACAGTCTCACCTTTGGGGGCCTTTCACTTTGCTTTTAAATTCACCCTAGTACTAACCCAGCTGTAAGAAACTACTCCTATTCCAGTTAGTGACTCATAAGGTCTTTCTCTAGCATTTCTGAATCAGGCATAAGATCAACAGGAGCTCCATCCCTGAGGAGCCTAAGATATCAGCAATAGTGAAGCAATGTGAAGAGTGTTCCCACTAAGACTTCTTAATCTATCAAAAAGGTCAAAATTTGCATTCTTGGAACATAGATAATTTGTGATTCAAAAAGAAATTAGTTTTGTTTTGTTTTCCACTGATTTCAGCAATAGAACATAGTAAATTGGTGCTTAATAAAAGTGACTTCATTCTACTCTTTCTGTGAAGTGTAAAATGTACCTGTGACATTCGTGTTTCTCTTGTAAAGTACAAAATGGCTAAAACATTTATTTTTAAAAGAAATAGCTAAAGGTTTGTTTTAAAACTGCTCACTTGAGTCTCTGGGTGTCATAAGGCCCTGAGATGAGTTGCTATCTGGAAAAGAAGAATTAAGTAACTAACAAGCTATTTCAGCTTCTGTAAAACGCTTACGCTATAGGAATATGGAGGGATAAGAATAGCTAAACACCAGACATCTATTCTGGCCTAGTTTCGCTTCTCTGGTGTTTTTGTAACCTGATAATACAGACCCTAACCCTTGGACTGGAAATTCCCCAAAGTTGTTTACTCTGGCCTATAAAAAGGTTTGAGTGTCTGCATTCTGGGCC
>PVHP010041914.1:0-15192 GCA_004024765.1 Zapus hudsonius
CTCTCTCTCTCTCTCTCTCTCTCTCTCTCTCTCTCTCTCTCACCTGAGGCCCATACAATGCTCCAGGGGATCTGGCACTCCCAGAGGAGGTGGCCACGGACAGACCGAGCAAACAGACCCCAGCCTGACCTGCTCCACCCATGTTGGCACAAAGGGAGTGTTTTCTCTGGTTCCAAACCCAATGCTGCTGTGCGCCCCGCGTCTGAGCCCTTCTTGGGACAGCAGACGGTGGTAGGGCTGGGGAAGGGGCGTCCCGGGCAACTCCAGGGGAGTGGTTGAAGTGGGTGTGTCCCACGAGCGTGGCGGCTCTGAGATCAAGTGACCTTTCCTGAAAATCCACCGTGTGTCAAGGTATTCAGAACTGCCCAGCGATCTTTGAAGCGCCACCCAGGACGGCAGGGGACCCCTATGGACAGACAGAGGCATGGTGTCCCTGGGGACACCTGGGGGTCAGGCAGATTCTGGAGGGAGGTGATCTGAGCTGAAATAAGAGCATTTTTGAGCTTGCGATGGGTGTAATTGGAGGGATATTGGATGCCGGAGCACGGAAGGGGTGATCCCTTCCCTGGGATGGAGGGACAGTGGAGCTCATCAACTTTAAGAGCCTGAGGGGGGTGGGGCGCAGGGAGGATGGCTTAGTCTTTAAAGGCACTTACTTGCTTGCAAACCCTGAAACCCCAGGTTGAATTTCTCAGCCACCCATGTAAAGCCAGTCTGGTATTCATTTGCAGCAGTAAGAGACTGGTGAGCATGTGTGCACAGACACAGATAAATAACTAAATTTGAATTAAAAAAATAAAAGAGCCTGCGGTTACTATGGAAGGTTTGAGGTAGGTGTTTAAGCTGTGGAGAGAGTGCACACCAGTCATCCAGCAAGGAACTCTAAACTAGTTATTATATTTTCTTCTTTTACTTTTCCTTTCAAAAATATTTACTTACTGAGCTGGGCTTGGTCGCACATGCCTTTAATCCCAGCACTCGGGAGGCAGAGGTAGGAGGATCACCATGAGTTTGATGCCACTCTGAGACTACATAGTGAATTCCAGGTCAGCCTGGGGCTAGAGTGAGACCCTACCTCAAAAAAAGCAAAAAAAAAAAGTTACTTATTTGCAAGCAAATAGAGGAGAGGAATGGGCATGCCAGAGCCTCCTGCCACTGCACATGAACTCCAGAGAGATGCATGTGCCACTTTGTGCATCTGGCTTTACATGGGTACTAGAGAATTGAACCCAGGCTGCCAGACTTTCTCTCTCTCTCTCTCTCTCTCTCTCTCTCTCTCTCTCTCTCTCTCTCTCTCTCTCTCTCTCTCTCCTATATCTTTTGGATGCTGTTATGTGTCAGGGGTGTGTCAGGATCTAGAGATGTGGCTATGCTCAGGCTAAAGAAGAAGGAAGCTGTTCCTGGGAGGTGAGCAGAAGAAGAGGAACCCAGTGTCCAAGCCAGAATGTAGGAGGGGCAGAGACTGGAAACCCCTAGAGAAGCTTTCCTTGTTACGGGATGCTATTACCCATCTTTGATGCCCAGAACCTACCATAGTCAGTTGGACAAATGTGGATGCACAGCTTGGAGTCTGACTGCATCCATCTAAGGTTGACTGGGGCAGGAGGACAAGAATCAGGACTATATATATATATATATATATATATATATATATATATATATATATATATATTTTAAAGAAGATGAGCCAGGCATGGTGCACATGCCTTTAATCCCAGCACTTGGGAGGCAGAGGTAGGAGGATCTCTGTGAGTTCAAGGCCCAGCCTGAGACTACATAGTGAATTCCAGGTCAGCCTGGGCTAGAGGGAGGCCCTATTCCCACCCATCCCCCCCAAAAAGAAGGTGTGTGCCACCAAGCCCAGCTGCTTGGTCAGGTACTTTGTCCCAGCAATAAGAAGGTGACTGCCCCAACCGGCCACTGCACAGCCCAGTGGAATGATCTCTCATGTCTGCTTTGAGGAGATTGATTATAATAGAGTGGTGCTTAGGGGGAGAGAGGCTCAAGATAGCACAGGAAGTGGTATTCAAACCCACCAAGGCAGGCTGCAGCGTCCAGGCCCTATACCGAGAGCAGGGAAGTTCTGACCTTGAGTTTCTTGACCTTTGCTTGTTCTCCCCCCCCACAACCCCCCAGCACCCAGGAGGTCACATGTGTACCGGCGTGGAATCTTGGAACTGGCAGGGACATTGAATTGTGTGGGCCCTCGGTCACCCATGGCCTATGTGAACTATGGCTGTTATTGTGGCCTGGGTGGACATGGCCAGCCCCGGGATGCTGTGGACTGGTAAGTGCATGCTGGGGCCTTGAACAGGAGATTCCCAGCTCCTCGGGGTAGTCAAGGCCTAGGAGGTAAAACTCCAAACTGAAATTAAGGTTCAGCCTAGAAAGATCTAAGCCCCTAATACTACCCTATAAGGCAGAGGGTTCCTGGGTTCCAGCAGCAGTGGGGACAGATTTGGTGCAGCTCCCTCTTCTCCTGGCTGAGAGCTAATTCTACTGCCTAAGAATAACAGAATATGCTCCAAGGATCCCTACGAGTCCTCACAACAGCCCCATTTCACAGGCAAAGAAACCGAGGCTCAAAAGATTAAGTTGTTTGGGTTAGCACAGAGCACAGGGTATGAGATCTGGAAATTGACCCCAAGCCATCTGGCTGGATTCATGCCCCAACCTCTGCCCTTGGCTGCCTAACTGGGAAAAGTCTGCTTTGTGTGAGCTGAGGGCTGACATCTTTCTGTGATGTCCCTATTGCCTGCCATGATGGAGGCTGTGGTGGTCATTAAGATAGCTTACACCAAGCCTGTGGGGAGGGTATTGGCAATTGTGCACTCCTGCACTTTGGTTGTTTGGTTTCTGTGCATCTCTAGGATGCAGCTCAAGGATGCAAAGCCTTCCTGAAGCCAAGCTGGGTCCGTCTTCTCTGGGCATCTCCACCCCACTCACCTTGCACACGTCAGGTGGCTGGTCTCTCACCCCAGAGGCAGGGCAGGGCTGGCTGAGAGGTTGAGGGCCTGGCAGAGAGGGACTAGAAATACCAAGAAATGAATGAAGAATGAATGACAGCTATGTGTGAGTGTTCTCAAGGGATTATCCAATAGTAAATGTTGACGAAGGTCCTATCGTCTGGCAGGTCCTGGCTGGGCCCTGGGAACACTGTAGGTTACAGGACAATGATGGTTCCGACCTCCCAGAACTTGTGTTTATCGTATGGACAATGACTAACCTGACCTGGAGGATGAGAATCCAGGTTGAAGGGAATCCAGGTTTAAGACAACCATGTGACAACAAATTGCCATCAGACAAAAGACAAGATCAGGCATGAAGTTGTCCCAGGCAGAGGGTACAACATAGGCCTAGAGAGGTTGTTAGAGGGGTTTGTTTGGCTCGTTCCAGAAAGTGAGACCACCAGGATGAGTGGCGCTCAGAAACCTAGAGAGTGAGGGAGGCAGGCAGGATGGGGCTCGGGTGTGGCCCGGCAGGGAGGCTGTCCAGGGCAGGGATGGTCAGAGATGGAGATTCTAGCAGAGGACACTGGCTCCTTGTGTGTCTCCATTCGCCCAGCCCTGGCAAGGCAGGATGGTCAGGAGAGCTCCCTGCCTCCCCTCAGCTGCCGCTCTGTCTGTGCCCACTCCCAGGTGCTGCTTCCACCATGACTGCTGCTACTCTCGAGCTGAGAAGGCCGGCTGCAGCCCCAAGATGCAGCGCTACTCCTGGCAGTGCGTCGACCATCAAGTCCAATGCGGTGAGCCCTGTCCTCCCCCACACAGTGCACTCAACTGCCTCCGGGTGCCCTGGCATCCCAGAGGACCCAGAGGACTTTCGGGTGCTCCCAACTCTCCGTAAACCGTATCATGGGGTTGCCTAATGTGTGTGCTCTCCCACTTGCACTGGAAACACACACCTACTTCAGTGTCTGAACAAAATGGAAGTAGACGGAAGGCTGGAGAGATGGCTCGGCAGTTAAAGGGCTTGCACGAGTGACTGGGCCACGTAAAGCCAGATGCCCAAAGTGGTGCTTTGCTGTGTCTTCTTCCAAATCCATACATGAAAACTTCAAAAAGGAACTAGAAATGACACCAGATCTAGACAACCTAAACGTCCATCTGAAGCAGTTGGGTAAACTAGCTCAAGAGTGTCCACACTCCACAGTGTCTTTCCAATCTAGAGAAAGGGTAAGAGTGACTTCAGAGTCACTTGTGCATTGCGGCATTATTTGTGTTGGGACATGTCTCAGTGGGTAATGTACTTGCTGCATGGGAGGACCTGAATTCAAATCCCAAGAACTCATGCAAAGCTGACAGCACACATCTGTGATCCCAGTGCTTCTGAGGTGTGCAGACAGGAATATTCCTGGAAACTCACCGGCCAGCGGTGAACAAGAGACCCTGTCTCAAACAAGGTGGAAGGACCTCCACACATGCACCGTGGCATACTCACACCTGCACTCACACACATACATACACACAAAGATTTAAAAAAATATTTTGTTTATTCATTTTCAAGCAGAGATAGATAGAGAGAGAGATAGAGAGAGCACCAGGGCCACCACCTTGTGGGTCTGGCTTATGTGGGTCCTGGGGAGTTGAACCCAGTGCCTTAGGCACTGTAGACGAGTGCCTTAACCACTGAGCCATCTCTCCAGCCCCCAAAGATTTTTTTTTTAAAGAAAAGAAACTTTCAAAATGGTACCATGGGCCAAATGTAGCTATAGAGAGCTCAGACATAGATGTGGACTGAGGATAGCCCTGTTCACTTCTAGGGGCAGGATCCAGTTGAGGGTAGGAAGCAACTTCCAGTCCTCTGGACATTTCCATATTCTATAAAGAGAATGTCTTCACGAATTATAATTGGAAGTTAAAAAGGAAGGAGATACACAGCTTGAAGTGTTCCCATGACAGGTATCCAAAAGGATGGACAAGTAATTGATGAAGTGAGTTGTTAATAGTAGAAGCTGCGAGGCCATGTGTGAGTGTTCTCAGGATCTATAGAGAGCATATGACGATGCCCGCCAGAAAGAAAAGGTGGCGGGTAGCCCCGTGCCCCTGGCAGGTGGAGGCCTGCTGTGCCTCCGTGTAGAGTGTTGACTCTCCTGGCCTGTGCTCTGAGAGTCTGGCCCCAAATATCCCGTGTTGGGAGGAGAAGAGGCCTGGGCAGGGCTCTCCCTGGGGGTGGGGGGGTGGGGGACTGGGACTGTGGCTGAGCTGGTGGGACTCCCTGGAGCTTCCCTCCCATCCTCACCAGAGGCCCCAACCCTGGAACACTATAATAGTGTTTTGGTTTAACTTTACTTGTCCTCTGTACCAGAAAAGCCTGTTTGATTCGGTATTCCCGTAAATCAACCAGGGGGGCTGAGGAGGTGGCTCAGAGGGTAGTGTGCTTGTCAGGCAAGCGTGAGGACTCGAGTCTGGGTTCCCAGCACCCATGAAAAAATGGGCATGGCAGTGCATATGTGTAATCCCAGAGCTGGGGAGGCAGAGACAGGAGGATCCCTGGGCTTGCTGGCTAGCTTGCCTAGCAAAACCAGTGAGCTCAGGTTCAGTGAGAGACTCTTAAAATAAGCACACACAGCAGGGCGTGGTGGCACACGCTTTGAATCCCAGCTCTGGAGTCAAAGGTAGGAGGACCACTGTAAGTTTGAGGCCACCCTGAGACTACATAGTGAATTCCAGGTCAGCCTGGGCTAGGGTGAGACCCTACCTCAAAAAAATAAAAATAAAACAAGTACACACATGCATGCACACATGCACACACATGCAAAAAATGACTTCATATGAAAATCTGAATTTCCAAATGTTTAGTATTTTAAAAAAAATTGTGTGCTGTGCTGTGTGTGTGTGTGTGTGTGTGTGTGTGTGTGTGAATACACACGTGCCTCTTGTCACTGCAACCAAACAGCAGATGCAGTGTCACTTGTGCATCTGGCTTTATGTAGATACTAGGGAGTTGAACTTGGTCAGCAGGCTTTACAAGCAAGTGTCTTTAACCACTGTGCAATCTTCTCAGCCACTGTTTAGCTTCTCTACAAGTCAAAAGCCCTAATAGCATCAGACTCGGTAGCAATCATTGGCTAGAGCTTCTCTCCCATCTGTCCCTGACCCTGTCACCTGTCTGACATTCAGGCCAAGTACATATAACGTTATTTCCTTTTCCTTGTGTGTATAACCATATTTAAATTTGGAAATATGTATAGAGTATATATATAATAGTATACACAACCATATTTACTTTTGTAAATATGTATATGTTATAGTATATAGTATATATATATGTATACATTATGGTATGTATAACCATATTTACTTTTCCTGTTTGTTATGAAAGAGAAATCTTTCTGGGGCTGGAAAGATAGCTTTAATTGGTAAAGTGCTTGCCTTGCAAACATGGGAAACTTACTTCCATCCCAACATTAAAAAACAGAGCTGGGCATGGAGGCCCACTTCTTTAATCCCAGACTGAAGTAGGAGGATCTCCATGAGTTCAAGGGATGCCAGCCTGAGCTTTAGTGAGACCCTGTCTTGAAAAGCCAAAAATAAAAACCAAAAAGCAGTCAGGCATAGTGTGTGCTTATAATCTCGGTGCTGAGGAGGTGGAGACATGAGTCCTGGGTCTCACTGCTCAGTCTAGCCTCACTAGGTGAGCTCCAGGCAATGATTTTAAGAAGCTAGCCAGGGACCTGGGGAGATAACTCAGGGTTAAGAGTGTTGGCTGCACAGCATGAGGACTTGAGCACCCAGGTAAGAAGCCACATGCACACCCAGAACCCCAGTGCCAAGGGGGTTTCGATTACAGGAGAACCACTGGGGTTCACTGGTCAGCCAGTTTAACTGAAAAAGAGTGAGCTTCAAGGTCTGTGAGAGACTCTGTCTCGAGGAAGGTGGAAGAGTGAGAGAGGAAGACGCCTGACATCCTGCTCTGGCATCTGCATATGTGAGCAGGGGGCACACATCTACCAACAGACATGCACACCACGCACACACACCACTTATCCCCCCCACATGCCACATATCCTACATACACACAATCTCTCACACATGCCACATATCCCCTACACACACTCACACGCACACACTCACACACTCACACACACACCACATATCCTACATGCACACTCTCACACACATGCCACATATCCCCCCACACTCACACACACACTCACACACACCACATATCCTACACGCACACACTCTCACACATACACACTCACACACTCCACGTGTCCTACACACACATACTCTCTCACACACATTTACACACACACCACATATCCTACACACACATACACACATGCCACATTATCTATACACACATACACACACAGCATACACACAAAAATAAATACATTTTTTGCCAGGTATGGTGGCACATGCCTTTAATTCCTCTGCCACTCCAGAGCCAGAGGCAGGATGATTGCTGTGAGTTCAAGGCCAGCCTGAGCTAGTGTAAAACCTTACCTCTAAACAAACAATTAAACAAACAAACAATTTAAAAAACAAAAACTGAAACAGTAAAAATGAATCATTTTTAAAAGGTGGATGCTGTTCTTGTCCTCTGGCCTCCACACACATGTATACAGATCCATATACCTATGTGTATTCCCACCCACAATGAAAAAAGAGAAATATTTACAATAAATTGAGGAAGGGCTGAATGTTCCAGGCAAAGTTAGAAAGCTAACTTCACTTATTTGTCACTAGAGGGCATTCCTAGGTTCACTCGGTCTCCTTTGCACCACCCATGGCGTCTGTTTGCAAACTGGCTCGGTGCTCATCAGCGATGGGCTCCAGGAGCCTCGGAGACCACAGCTTTCCTCTGCGAGGATGCTTCGTGTCCGCGGTGTCATTGAATACATGTCCCACTTAGAACCCAGACAGACTCACGGGGCCCAGGGAAGCAGCTCTAATTAACCCTGAGCCCCAAATGGAGAAGAAGGTTTCCTTCCTTCTTCCTTCCTTCCTCTTTTCTAGATCCCAGGCTGGTGATCAAGCTCTCTGCGTAGCCCAACTTGACCTCCAACTCATCCTCCTGCCTCAGTCTCCTCGGAGTGCTGGGATTAAAGGTGTGTGCCATCACACCTGGCCTAATTTTTTTAACTTTTATTATTTTTTAAAAATTTGTTATTAACAACTTCCATACATATAGGTGCTATAAGATGATTCTAACCCCTCCCACCATCTCCCCCTTTCTCCTCCCCAGCTCCCCCCACGGGACCCCTCCTTCTTTCCAACTAGTCTCTCTTCTTTGATGTCAGCACTTTTTTCCTCCTCTTATGCAGGGCTTAGGTAGTGCCAGCCACTGTGAGGCCACTTTCTGTCTGGGAGACAGCATTGCGAAGCGTTCCTTCCCTTCCCTAGAGTGCTTTCCCGTTCTTTCCACCGCCTCCTCTTTAAATAGAGAAAGAGGTTGTGCCTCACAGCCATCTCTCAGGAAGGTTCTGTACCTACATTTAATTAGAATCTAAAGACTCTGGTTAGGAATGTGGTGATGCATGCCTGTCATCAGATACGCAGGAGGCTGAGGCAGGAGGCTTACCATGAGTTCACAGCCAGCTCTGGGTACATAATGAATTCCAGGCTAGCCAGAGCTATATAGAAAGACCCTGTCTCAAAGAAAAAAATACTTCATGTCTATTAATTGCTTCTTTTAAACTAATTGCTTATTTAGCAGTGTGTGTTTCATGAGGATGTGTCCTATGTACATTCTAATAACACTATATGTGTTTTGTATGACCAACCAAGGGCAGTGCTTAAGGCAGTTGCCAGTGAAGCCTAACAACCCAGGTTCGAGTCCCTAGCACCCACGTAAAGCCAGATGCACAAAGTGGCGCATGCATCTGAAGTTTGTTTGCAGTGGTAGAAGGCCTGGCACAGCCATTCTTTTTCTTTATCTCTTTCCTTGCAAATAAATAAATAAATAAATAAAATTTTAAAATGTTCAGTGTAAAGGCAGACATGGCCACTCATGCTTTAATCCCCAGCATTCAGAAGACTGAGGCAGTTGCGGGTTGTGAATTTGAGGCCAGCATGGGTTATATAGTAATTTCCTATCTCAAAAATTAAATTAAGTTAAATTGGGGCTGGAGAGATTGCTCAGGGATTAAGGCATTTGCCTAAAAGCCTAACGACCCAGGTTTGATTTCCCAGTACCCATGTAAAGTTGGATGCAGAAAGTTGCACATGTATCTGGAGTTCATTTGCAGTGACTGGAGGCCCTGGCATTCTGTCTGTCTGTCTTCTATTTCTCTCTCTCTCTCTCTCTCTCTCTCTCTCTCTCTCTCTCTCTCTCTCCTTGCAAACAAATAAATATTTAAAAAAATAAAATGTCAGGTATATAGTGTGATCCCCAGTACTTTGGGGGTTAGAGGCAGGAGTTCAAGGCCAGTCTCAGTAACAGTGAATTTGAGGCTGGCCTCCAAAAACCCAAAACACTGGCTGGAGAGATGGCTCAGGTACTTGCTGGAAAGCTTGCAGGGCCAGGTTCGATTCCCCAGTGCCCAAGTAAGCATGCATCTGGAGTTCATGTGCAGTGACAGGAAGACTGGATGCACCCATTTTCTTTCCTCCTCTCCCTTTCTCTCTGCTTGCAAATAAATAAATTAAAATATTTAACAACATTTCTATTTCTTATTTATTTGCAAGGAGAGAGGGATTGAGAGAGAATGGGCACACCAGGGTCCCAGCCACTGCAAACAAACTCCAGGCACATGCATCTCTTTTGTGCATCTGGCTTTATGTGGGTACCAGGGAATTGAACTTTGGTCATTAGGCTTTGCAAGCAAGCACCTTAACTGCTGAGCCATCTCTCCAGTCCATAAAAGGATTTTAAGACTATCTCAGGGCAGCCCTGCTGATTCCTAAACAGAAGCAAGAACGGGAGGGCTAGAGAGGTTGCCCAGGGTTCAGAGAGCTTCCAGAGCAAGCCGGAGACAGATGGGCGTGGCTATAAATACCTGGAGACCCAGTCCCGGGGAGTAGAGACTGGAGGCTCTGGATCTTGAAGGCCAGCTCGGGAATCGGTAATAGACTCTGTTGCCCGGAAAAGCAGGCAGGGGGACACCTGGCACCCATCTCACTGGGTTGCTTTATTTTTAGAATAATGTCCTCCTCAAGCATGAGCGTTTTTAATTTTTCTAAATATTTTGTTTAATTGCAAGGAGAGAGAGAGAGAGAGAGAGAGAGAGAGAGAGAGAGAGAGAGAGAGAGAGAGAATAAACAAGCACTTTAACCACTGAGCCATCTCCCCAGCCCAAATGTTTTTTATTTTGATGGCATTCAACTTATCTCTATTGTCTCTATATTTTGTCCATGTATGTTGGTGCTCAATGTTCCTTTATGAAAATTAAGGTCATGAAGATTTACTTCTGTGTTTTCTTTTAATAAATTTATAGTTTTTTATTGTTATTCTGCTTCTTTTTTTTGAGGTAGGGTCTCACTCTAGCCCAGGCTGACCTGGAATTGACTCTGTAGTCTCAGGGTGGCCTTGAACTCACGGCGATCCTCCTACCTCTGCCTCCCGAGTGCTGGGATTAAAGGCGTGCGCCACCACGCCTGGCTGTTGTTCTGTTTTGTTTTGAGTTAGGTTCTCATCTAGCCCAGTCTGGCCTTGGACATACTATATAACCAAGGATGACCTTGAACTTATCTTCATCCTCCTCCACCTCCCTACAGCTAGGATCACAGCTAGGCTACTGTGCCTGATTTATGTGGTGCTGGAGCCTTGCAGGAGGAGGAGTGTTTCTGGGGTGGACCTTGGCTGGGGTTGGCTCGCTTAGCCCACTGGGTTCAGAGCTCACTTGCTGCATTCGTTCTCTGCTGCTGCTGCTGTGTGAAGTGATGAGCCACGTGCCATCTTCCTCCACCGTAACGGTAAGCCTGAAGTAAAGCCTTTCCTCCCATAAGCTACTTCTTGTCAGGTGTTTGTCTCAGCAATGAGAAGCCACCTGCTACACCTGAAACCCCAGCAATGGGAAGGCAGAGACAAGAGGATCCCAGGGCTTCCTGGCTAATTCAGCTGAATTGGTGAGCTCTAGGTTTAGTGAGAGACACTGTCTCAAAAAATAAGATGAAGGGGGATGGAGAGATGGCTCAGCTGTTAAGGTGTTTGCAAAGCCTAATAGCCTGGGGTTGATTCCCCAGTATCCACATAAAGCCAGATGTTCAAAGTAGTACATGCATCTGGAGATTGTTTACAGGAGGTCCTGGAATGCCCACATGCTCTCTCTCTCTCTCTCTCTCTCTCTCTCTCTCTCTCTCTCTCTCTTCCTCTCTCTCTCTGTCATTGAAACTAAATAATAAATAAAAGATTAAACAAATAAGATTAAGGACCAAGGAGATGGCTCAGCAGTTAAGGGCACTTGCTTGCAAAGCCTGCCGGCATAGGTTCAATTCCCTAGCACCCATGTAAAGCCAGGTGCAAATAGTGGTGTGCTTGGCGCTATTTTGCAATGACAAGAGGCCTTGGGGCTCTTGTGCTCTCTCTCTCTCTCTCTCTCTCTCTCTCTCTCTCACACACACACACACACACACACACACACACACACACACAAACATATACAGACTCGGGAGGCAGAGGGAGGAGAGCCAGAGATTACATAGTGAATTTCAGGTCAGCCTGGGCTAGAGTAAGACCCTACCTTGAAAAACTAACAAAACAAAACAAAAAACCACGATGAAGACTGATTGAGGAAGACACTTCTGTCCTCCACATGTGTGCACACACACGTGTACACACACGTAGCCATGTAAAAGGGAAAAGAAGATTCTGCTTCCCTTCTCCCTCACTCGCTGTCACAGCTTCTGGAGGGTCAGCAGGAGGAAGAGGAGGACTGACTCTCAGCCACAGCTCCTACTGCTGCCAGAGCGAGGCTGAGTTGACAGCAGGACGTTATATCCATCTTCAGGACTGAACGGGCCTTTTTTGTTGTTGTTTGCTTCTTTTGAGACAGGGTCTCATGTAGCCCAGGACAACCTGGGCTACATGATGGTCTTAACGTCCTGATCCTCCTGCCTCCACTCTCCCGGAGCTGGATCGCAGATGTGCCACACGCCGGGCTGTGTGGTGCTGAGGCAGGTGAACTGAGCTGCAGCCTCGAGCCTGTCACCTTGAGTGCGGGAGGAGTGGCTCGCCCTTCCACGAGGTGAAATGAGGCTTTGTGGGGACCCACGTCTCCTTCGCTTTGCACGTCCACCTTGCTCCCCCAGCTGACACGGTGTTTACGAAATGTGTGCTGGCAGAGCCTGTCCTCCCGATCCACACGAAAAGAATCAAAGTATCTATTATGCATTTCAGCTAAAAATATTCTCTTATTCTGTTTGGAGATATTTCAAACATAGTTGTTTATTTAATTATAGGTTTGGCCCATTTTCCATTTATGGGCCTGACAAATATATTAAAAATTTAAAGACTATAATAATATTTACTAGCAGACTTTAAGTATAACTCATAGGAGCTGTTTTTCCTTTTCCTATTTATTTTTATTTTTTTGAAACACAGTAACACAATAACTCAGACTGGCCTGGAACTCACTGTGTATCCCAAGCTGGTTTTGAACTCATGATCTTCCTATCTCAGCCTCTTGATTGCTGGGATTACAGGTGTGTACCCCTAGGCCTAAGTCCATCTATATTTTGAGTGTGTGTGTGTGTGTGTGTGTGTGTGCGCGCCAGGGTCTTTTACCACCACTGCAAACAGATAGCTGTTCACCTTTACATGAGTAGTTGGAGAGTTGAGCCCAGTCAGGCAGGCCTTGCAAGCAAGTGCCTTTAACCACCGAGCCATCTCCCCATCCCCTCATTTGAAAAAAAATTTTTTATTAAATAGAAACTCTATATGGATAAATTATGTGTTGGTTTCCATTTCCTTCCTCCCTGTCCCCATTCCACTGAGGGTCCTCCTCAGCGGGTGACTGGTAGTTACCATCAGGTAGTGGGTTATAAGTTGTGAGAATAATAGTCAGTTATTCGGGGGAGGGGCAATGCCTCTGGATACTCTTCCCACCCTGTGGCTCTTACAGTCTTTCTTCCCCTCTTCGGCAATGTTCCCTGAGCCTTGGCAGATGCGTTAAAAGTATACTTTAGTGTCAAGCTCTCAGCAACTTCTGGAATTCTGTTTTGATATCTTGCGTGTTCTAATTGTCACCATCTCCCTGATGCCTGGTTGTCAGGCTCGCAGTGAGAGCAGCAATCTTACTTAACTTGCCAATTCCTCTTTGGTTTCCCTGGACCCTGGCTGATGATCCATGGGAAGTCAGCTCTCTTTTCCTGTCATGTTGGCAGATTTTGTCCCTGGTTTTCATTGCCTTCCTATTTCACCCCTGGAGTTCTAGCGTGGTTTCAAATGGGCCATCTTGACTGGAAGACGCCCACATTTTTATTTTCATTGAATAACTAGCTTGGATTCCTGAAGCCACAGAAAAGTGGACCCAAGTCTGCTTTGTGAGTCTCTTTCTTGCTCAGGCAGACGGTGGGAGATAGAGGTTAGCCTAGGCTGGAATCCTGGTCTATTCCTTTAAAGCTCTGTGACGTTGAATGGACTAATGAAATTCTCTGAGCCTCACTTTTCTTATCAGCAAAATGGGAATAATAACACATGTGTGAGGCCATGGGTTCTAGTCTCAGCACTGGAAAAAGAAAAAAGAAGCCAGGCGTGGTGGCACACGCCTTTAATCCCAGCACTCGGGAGGCAGAGGCAGGAGGATCGCCGTGAGTACAACAATTCATAACCCCCTACTCCATAGACTGATCCAGTATGCCCAGTGAGGAGGATCCCAGTGGGTTGGGGACAGGGAGGACGGAAATAGGAGTACCATCATAAGATTTGCTCATACAATGTATCTAATTATGGATAATAAAGATATCAATAAAAAAAGCAGAATTGAAAAACGCGGTAGAAGGTGTGGAGCTGGGGCTGTAGCTCAGTTGCTTCAGCGTTCGCTTAGCACACAGCACGCTGGCTTTGATCCCAGCACCACGTTAAGTGGGGGTGGTGGTAGATGCTTATGATTACAGCATTCAGGAAGTAAAGACAGGAGGACCATAAGTTCAAAGTCATCCTCAGCTACATAGCGAGTTTGAGGCCAGCCTGGGCTACATGAGACCCTGCCTCATGAAAGGGGAGTAGAGGAGGAAGAAGGATTTCCAGAGGTCTGAGATGAGACAGCTAGATGGTCATGGTGGAAGGATGTGGGTGGAGCAGAGACACTCATCATGGGAGCGGAAAGACAAGCCTGCAGCTTCAGGAGGGACGTGAACACATGGAGCCGTGAGGGAGGAAGGGGACCCCTACCTAGCCAGTCAGATCAACCAGATCAACCCTGATAATCGATGGGGTGACAGATGTTGTGGCCAGACTGTCCTCACGTCCATTCTGTGGTTTGACTCCCATGTCCTCCGTAAGCTCGTGTGTTCTGAATGCTTGGGCCACAGCTGATAGCAGTTTGGGAGGTGGAACCTTGTTGGAGGGGGTGTGTTGTTGGGGGTGGGCTTGGGGTGTCATAGCCAGCACCTGTTTGCCAGGACTTGCTCACTCTCCTGCTGCTGGTTGCCACCTGATGTTGGCAAGAAGGTGATGTCCAGCCTCTGCTCATGTCAAAAGACTGTGAGTAAAAAGAAAAACTTCCCTTCCAGCAGCTGCTTTTATCCCAGCAGCGAGAAGGTAACTACAACACCTTGCAATAACCTACTTCCTCCAAAAGGTTCCACCACATTCAAAAATGCATCCAAGGAATGCAGAGCTCTCAGGATCCACTCCCTTCTCAATGACTAGATCCACCAGCTGGAGGCCAAGCCTTCAACACACGAGTGTTGGAGAGAGTGAATGCTGAGAGCTTTGGAAGTTTTCTTCTGCGGGCTGGAGCTAGGGAGAAGCTTTTTTAAAAAATTTTTTTTTCTTTTTTTTTTTTAAATTTTTTATTTTTTTAAATTTATTGTCCATAATGAGTTACAACATTTAGTGGGCAAACAATGAGTTGTTATCCCCAATTCCCCACTGCCCCGCCCTCCCCCCTCCACTGGCTAACCTCCTCCATGGGTCGTCTGGATCAGTCCTTGTGACAGGGGACCATGGATAGCCTAGTATTCAGCCAGGTTCTCCTGGCCATGCCTCTGGATAATCTCCCCCACCACGGCTCTTACAATCTTTCTGCCCCCTCTTCCGCATAGTTCCCTGAGTCGTGGTGGATGAGTATTAAGGCTG
>PVHP010041915.1:0-15142 GCA_004024765.1 Zapus hudsonius
CACACACACACACACACACACACACACACACACACACACACACACACACACACAGGGCACCACACCGCACTGCAAATTATATATCAATATATTTTTTCTTAACAACCAGTACATACTCAGAAGGAGTTAATTTCCTCTCTTTCTCCCTATGTCACATCTACTTCTTTTCTTTCTGATGGGTTAGATTTATTTTTCCTTGTCATCCTGCACGTGAGGACAGGAGGATATCTGCTGGTGCTCACTGGTCAGTCTAGTCTAGTTGGTGAGCCCCAGGACAATTAGAAACCCTGTCTCAAAAAGATGGACAGCTTACTTGAGTAACACCCAAGCTTGTCCAATGGCCTCCACATATATGTGTGCAAACATGCATTGCACAGACACATATGAACACACATGCATTTAAAAAATGTGTGTAGGGTTAGAGAAATGGCTCCGTGTTAAAAGGCACTTGCTTGCAAATCCTGCCAGCCTAGGTTTAGCTCCCCAGCATCCATGTAAAGCCAGATGTCAAAAGTAGCACAACATCTGGCATTCGTTTGCAGTGGCAAGAGACCCTGGTGCACACAAGTGTGTGTGTGCACATATGAACATAAATACAAATACTTTTTAAAGATTTATTTATTTATTTATTTATTTATTTATTTATTTATTTGAGACAGTGAGTGAAAGAAAGAAGGAAGATATATAGAGAGAACTGCTGTGCCAGGCCTGCTAGCCATTAGCCATTGCAAATGAAATCCAGATGCATGCACCACTTTGTGCATCTGGCTTTATGTAGGTACTGGGGAATTGAGCTCAGGCCCTTTTGTTTTACAGGCAAGTATCTTAACCAATGCGCCATCTCTCCAGCCCAAAAATACTTTTTAAATTGTGTTTACACTGAAGACTTTACTTTCTTGTCTTATTCTTGAACAATACAATATTACAACTATTATGTAACATTTACATTGTATTTGGTATTAAAACACTAGAGATTATTTTACCTAGAGATTATAGACAGAGCTATATAGGTAAAATTCAAATGTGTTTCCCTTTTACATTAAGAATTTGAGAATCAATAGATTTGGATTGCGTGAGGGCTCCTGGAGCCAATCATGCCTCAGAAATCCTCTAGTGTGCATATAGACCACATTTTCTTTATCTACACATCAGTTGATGGACACTTGGGTTGTTTCTGTTTCTTGAGTACTGTGACTAGTGTCAAACAAGCGTGGAAGTGCAGATTCTCTGAGACATTCTGACTCATTTTCCTTTAGATGTATTACACTAATTTCTTTATTTTAGATCTATACCCAGTGATGGGATTTCTGACTCATATGGTGATTATATTTGCAGGGGTTTGTTTTTTTTAGGAATTCCCAACCTCATTTACATAATGACTATACAAATTAACTTCCCGCAGTGTGCAAGGATTCCCTTTTTCCACACACCTGCCAGCATTCCATGTTTTTCGTAATAATCATCCTTACTGTGTTGAGATAATACCTCATTGTGATTTTGAGTTTCCCCAAAAATTAGTGGTACTGAGTATTTTTAATATATTTATTGCCTATTCATATATCTTCTTTTGAAAAATAGTTATTTCTATCGTTTAACAGAGTTCTTTAGGTTTTTGTTGTTGTATACTATATTGACTTAATATCAATATAACAAGCATATATATACATATATATACACATATGTGTGTATGTATTTACAGGGAAAATATTGGGGCATAATACATGCATTTAGCCAAACAACAATAATAGTTTCCTCACTAGAGTTTACGACTTTCATGCCCTAGGTTTTTTATCAGGTTTTCAGAATCAGAAATGAATTGCCACCCATTGAGCAGGCCTCAAATCTAATCAGAGAGCAGGTGGTTTCCCCGATAACAGATATGTCACCATTGCACCATTTGGCAAATTGGGCCTGGTGGCCAGGGGTGAGGCTTGCAGGGTTCACTACTGGCTAAGGCCAGCTATGATTGTCCTCCCCAAACAGGCTGTATAGCTCTTTCCAGCATCATGACGGCTATTCAATAGGGAGGAGGCTTCCAGTTCAGCTCCAGCTTTCTTTCTCAGTGGCCTGCAGCCCAAGAATATGGGGTCTCCAACAAGAGGGTCTTACCATATGGTTCTGGTTGGCAACCAATAGCCTGTAATGTTTTGTAGGCATCAGAGGCCTCGCAGGCTAACAACTCATTGGAAAGTACCCTACCCCTGACATTGAAATGTTTTAGTAACAATCTATGGCTTCTGGACATGCCAGTATCTACACATATTTCTGCTCAAGTTCTTTTCTAAACTTTCTTTTTAAATATATTTTAAATATATATGTATATGCATATATTAGCAAAGAAATATGTTTTAATATGGCTTATTTATAACATCTTTGCCTTGATTATCCCTCCCCTGCCTCTCCTCTCCTCCATTTTCTCTCCTGGCTCTATTTAACCCATTCCACACCAACTCTACCCCCAATATCTTGCTCCTCTACTTACATATCTACTATACCCACGCCATAAGCCCTCCCCTCCATTTCTTATGGCCCATTTCTAGTTTATTGACCTCTACTAATGACTTACTCTAACCCACATGCAAATCTGAAAATTTGAAGTTAGAATCTGTATATGAAAGGTCTTGCATTTAAATCTTTTATCTGTTTAATCTAATTTTTATAATGACTAGGCGATAAATGCCTGGTCTAATTCTTCCACATCTACAATTTTCCTAGTACCATATATTGAAAAAGAAACTGTCTTGTATTGGATGTGTGTTCTTAACATCTCTGTGGAGTATCAGCTGGTAGATGTGTGGGTGGACTACAAGCTCTGTGTTCTTCACTAGTTTGACTGTCTGTTTTTATGCCAACACCATGCAGTTTTGCTGACTACAGCTTAGTGAAGTGTTTTGAAATCAAATAGCATAATACCTTCTACTATGGTCATGAATTCATATAAATTTTGAGGTTTATTTCGTTATGCAAAAAAACTCATCAATATCTTTCCTTACTCTTGAGTTTTAAAGGCCTTGTATATTTTGAATACTATCATCAAATTATATTTTTTCAATTATTGCCTCCCAGTCTTTGATTGGTTACTTCATTCTCTGGACAATGTGTTTTGCAGTGCAGTTTATCCATAATGAAACCCAGCTGATCAATTATCTCTTTCATGGATCATGCCTTAGATGCATTTAAAAGTCATGGGCAAAATCAGAATCAGTTAGATTTTCCACTATGTTATCTCCTTCTAAAAGTCTCATAGCTTCACATTCTGCATTAAGGTCTGTTTCTATTTTAAGTAAGTTTTTTGAAGAGTATGAAACTTCTAGATTCATATTTTTACTATGTCGGTGTCCAATTGCTCCAGCATTCTTGAGTGAAAAGACTGGCTTTCAGCCATTCAATCACTTTGCTTATTTGTCTAAGATGTGTTAACTATATTTAAAGGTATAAGTCAGGGTTCTTTCCATTGCTCAGTTTATTCCTTACCAGCATCACAATATCATGACTGAAGGAACTTTATAGTAAATATTTAAGTCGAGTCATATCATTGTTCCAATTTTGTTCTTTTTGAATGTTCTGTTGACTCTTCGGAGTTTCTTGCACCTCTTAATACTTTTTAGAATTATTTTCTTACTATTCACAAAATAGTTTGCTGGAATTCTGATGACAGGATATAACCTATAGATCAAGATGAACCTGGACTATCCCTCCATTATTTTGTTCTTTGGTATTTTGTCAGTGTTTGTAGTTTTCATTATATAGATCTTGTGCCATTTTGAAATATTTGTACACAAGTGCTTAATTTTGAGAGATGTTAATATAAATATTATATTTTATTTCCACTTTTTCTTATTCTGCTGGTATATAAAAAATTATTGTTTTTAATCATGTTAACCCTGTATCCTAAAACCATTCTATAATTGCTTATTAGTTTCAGGAATATGAAGGATTTATTCTTGTTTTGTTGTTGTAGAATTTTCACATAAACCCTATCATCTATAAACAAAAGCAATTTTATTTCTTCCTTCACATTGGATTTGCTTTTTATTTCCTTTTCTTGCTTTGTTGAATTATCCAAAACTTTCATGTGATATTCAGCAGTAGTATTGAGAAAGATATGACCATTCAGGACCATCTCACCATTGAGGATGACTTCAGGTGCAGAGGTTTTGTAGATTATTATCAAGTTACAGAAATACCTCTATTCCTACTTAACTGAAAATTAATCACAAATAGCTGTTGATACTAGCATTTCATATCACATGTAACTTTTAAAGTGAATATGACATCCAGTAATATTAAGGATGAGTGAAAAAAAGCCAGCATGCAAAGCAATGATTATCACAATAACAGTTACAATATTAGCACCTTGGCTTATAATTACCAATTTACTCTCCTGTAATATTTCTATATTTTAAACTCTAGGGAAACTAAAGTTATCTACTTTATGGGCCCCAATGGGGTCATCCTAACAGGTACTGAAAGAGGTAGAATATGGTAATTTAGATAGTTGGTGTGTGAGTCCAGTGCAATGGAATTCTAAGGAAGTTAATGTTAAAAAGAGCTGAGAACAAAAACTCAAATCTCCAGGAGAACAAGTAGAAGTGTTCCAAGTATGCAAAAGGGACAAAGCCAAGTTGCAGAATGATGTATGCTAAGACCAAGAGAAGAAAATCAGGCAGCTGAAACAAGCTAGTCATTTAGAGAAAGTCAAAGAGTTTTAATGTAATTAAAATTTAGGGTATTTTTGTATGTATGTCAGGAGATGAAGCTACAAATGTTTGTCAAGGGAAGAAAATGTTTATCTTTCTAAAACCACTCTGTGCTCATGTCAATGTCCAAAGTTGGCTATGAAACTTTTCCACAGCTAAAGCAAGTAGTTAATGAATAACGTTAAGAATGCATGTCCAAGAAGGGATTGAAGCAACTTTAGTTCTACAGGTAGGATTCTGGGTAGAAGTAGGTCAGCAAGAGACATGAAAGATCCCTATTGGAACAGCCTGGATGTGAGGCAATCATCTTCAACTTCTTTGCCTAATGAGAAAAAAAGAAGGGAACTAGAAAGTCCCTATGGGTTCAGCTAATTGCTATGTATAGATTTCTCTGGAGCAGGAAACAAAACTTGTTGCAGGAAAAAGCTACAGAGACATTCATACATGCCAGCACCTGTAATAACCCAAAGAAGACAGTTGACTATCCCTTTTAAAACAAGAAGTCCAACAGCAGCTAAAGGTTAGTGAAGTGGGTGTGTGTCTTTATATGTTATCTTGAAGATGAATTACATTCATAGTAGTTAATGATGCTTGAATATTAATGCTCTGTCATTTTTCTATATTTCCTATGTAGATGTCTTTATGTGAACACTTCTGAAGTTCTATTAGCAAGGCTTGTTGGAAGCCTTGCTGTTTGAATATGAGGGTCATTGCCCAGTCACTTGGTGACAGTTACCAAATTGCACAAGTATTTCAATTTTATAAAAGTAAAGGTAAAAGTAATTGCCTTTTACTCCAGATTCATTTTCTAAAGTGACAGGTCAAAGGATTGGACCAACCTCAGTGACTCTTTCCTTCTTACACAGATGATGTTCATGTCAGTCTTGCATTGGCTGAGGTAACCACAGTGAAGGTGTAGTAGCTTCCTAGAACCACTCTAAATAGGTGACTTAAATCAACAGAAAATTATTGTCCCACAATTTCTGGGACTTCATTCTATGGTCCCTCTGAAATGTGTTGTAGAATCCTCCCTTGGCTCTTTCTAGCTTCTCCTGGGTTTCTGACAATCTTAAATGCTCCTTGGCTTGCAGTTGCATCACTCCAAAATCTGCTTCTTATTTCATGGCATTCACATAGGTTTCCCCCCACCATGGCTGTTTTCTTATAAGACCAAGTCTACTTATAATAAGACTCCTCTTAATATATCTGCAATGACTCTATTTCTTAGTGACATTTCCTGAGCTATTTTGGTTTAGGAACTCAAGTTATCTTTTAGAAGACACAATTTAATGCATAACACAGAATGTTAATATCTCAGTAAATAAGAGGTCTTATGTAGCCTCTTATGCCCAAAGTCTGGCAAGGTGTGGCTCGGTAAGCATATACTGAATAAAGAAAGTATGTGTAAGTGATCTGCTCTGTTTTCTGGAGGAGCATTGGATTGCTGTACCATACAAGATCACTGTCTTGATATGGCCTCTGCCTCTAGGTTTCCATTGCAGTCCCATTAGAACCCTCCAGAACATTCCAGTCATCTAAGAGCATTTGCATTTTTCTAACCCCCATGTATTCTCTCCCTTCCTTCAGTGGTGCTTTTCCTTATTTGTGAAACATCCTCCTGCTCTCCATCTCTAAATATCACACCAGTGCTCATCTACCTGTGGTAAAAATGTTGGAACCTTGCTAAGAGGCATGGAGGACATAAAGGGTTAACTGGAGTTGAGACAGGCTGAAGCCCCAGTAAAGTCTCTGACTCGCTGAGATTGGAAAGTCGCTTAGCCCCCCTCCTCCCTTGATCCTAGAAACCTCGGGGCCCCCTGGCAAGCCACAGTGAGCCCTGTGTTCTCACCCCAACTGTGCTAGACAACAAGGTGACAGTTCCTCCACATTTGCCATCATCAAACCCAGGACTAGGATCACATGCTTCCTGCCACTCAGGGCTGAGCAAGCCCCTCAACTTATCTATGCAAACTAAGCATTCACAGGTTACTAGCCCCTGCCTATCCACTCATGTGACATCCACAGACCACCCTGCCCCAACCAATGCCCTTGCTGATGCCCCTGCCTCTGAATTTCCCCTGACTTCTCCTATATTAATGACCCTTCCACATACAATAAATGATCTGCCCATTCTCTGCCCCCCATGGCTGGATCATGAGAGGCATTTTCTCTCCTCGGCTCATGTCCTCCTCAACCAGCTCTGCGGGGAGTCCATGTGCACCCCACTCTCTCTCTAACTCAGCTACCGGGGGAGCCACAGCTGGAGCATGGCCTCCACATAACAGGGGGCCTAAAGCATCCGCAGAGCAGCAGCACGAACTACAGCGACCGACAGCATTCCTTGGAGCAACATCTGTGGGAACGAAGCAACACAAATGTATCCCAAATATTGGGAAAGAA
Source organism: Zapus hudsonius (assembly GCA_004024765.1). NCBI lineage: Eukaryota > Metazoa > Chordata > Mammalia > Rodentia > Dipodidae > Zapus > Zapus hudsonius. Next base: position 7,101 of record PVHP010041915.1, read on the forward strand.
TGAATGTTAGTATAATCAGTTATTTTTATGTACTTTATCCCTCCTCATCAGTGAGCACCCCATAAAATCAGGAACTAGATTATATTTATAGTTATATTTCCAACCCCAAACACAGCACCAGACATGGCTTTACTTTGAAACTAGGAAACAGAGACTGACAGGGTAGGAGGGAAGTTTTTTAATTAGCAAAAAACTACATATATTTATGATCACTGATACATGTATACACTCTAGAAGGATTAAGTCTGAGTAATTAGCATATCCTCTCAAGGATCACTTCTTTGTGCTGAGATCATTTAAAATCCTCTCTTTTATTCTGATACACTCTGATGCTGTCTGTGAACTATAGTCCCATGCTTTCAGTAGAATCTTGCTCCTAAATGCAACTTTGTACCTTTATGTTAATGAAAAGTCTGCGCACAGTGAGACAAATGGTCACTGTTATGTGCAGTCAACAAAATTAAAACTCATAGAAGTAGAAAGTGGAACAGTGCTTACCAGAGTCTGGAGGAGGAGTCACTAAGAAAAATATCATCCTACAGGCAAGAGTGAGAACTTTAGGAAGGGAAATCAAATGACTGTCTTCAGATTTGAGCTTTCATTTGTTTGCTCTTTTGTGATTATTGTTGGGTTTTTTTTAAAGTGTGGTGGTTTGAATGAAATGTCCCCCATGGCCTGAGGTGTTTTGAATACTTGGTTCCCAGATAGTAGCAATTTGAGAAAGTTGTTGAGCCTTTGGAGCTGGAGTTTTGCTAGAGGAGGTGTGTCACTGGGGGGGGGGTGTTTTGGTGTGCTATAGGCCAACTCCAAACCCACTATGCAGATTACACCCTTCCCTGTTACTGTGGGGATGTGATACCCACCTGTCAATTTGCATGTGCCATGCTTTCTGTGCCATGATAAAACTTCCCCTCAAAAGTGTAAGCCAAAATAAACCCTTCCCTTCCACAAGCTGCTTCCTGTTGGAGATCTTGTCAAACAAGGAGAAGATGACTGTATAAAAAAAAAAAAGAAAAGAGTCTTATGTAACCCAGGTTGTCTCAAACTTCTTATATATCTGAGGCTGGCCTTGAACTTTTGATTCACCTGCCTCCAACTCTAAAATGCTGGGATTATAGGTGTTCACCATTGTGCCCTGATTTTGTTTTCAGTTTCTAAGATTTCTCTAGCAGCGGTATGGAAGGGAGGGTCCAAGGGTGAGGGATGGTTAGGAGGAGCCTAGGTAGAAGTCTAGGGGTGAGAAGTCACAGCATTGCTAGGTCACTCGGGAGGCACTTTGAGGAAAATCTGGCTGCATTTACTGGATAATTAAGAAGTACTAGATGAGCAGCAGAGAAGCGCAATGCAGAAGTCCCTGATATGTGAGATTATTGTCCCACAATTCTTGGGACTTCATTCTATGATCCTTCTGAAACGTGTTGTAGAATCCTCCCTTGGCTCCTTCTAGCTTCTCCTGGGATTATGGCAATCTTAAATGCTCCTTGTATTGCAGCTGCATCACTCCAATCTCTGCTTCTTATTTCATGGCATTCACATAGTCCCCCCCCCCCCGACCATGGCTGTTTTCTTATAAGACCAAGTCTACTTATAATAAGACTCCTCTTAATATATCTGGAAATAATTACCTAATATTAGTGAGAAAAGGATGAAAAGTTTTCAAATGCAAGAAAGTAATTTCATTCTGGAGCAGTCAAATGGAAGCTTAGGTAGAGGAGACTGCTCTGAGTGAACCTTATAAGTTAGTGAATCACCAATGATAAAACTGGATATGGCCACGCATTTATTAATTTATTCAACAAATATTAAGGCCCTAATTTGTGTCAGCACTACTGTGAGTGATATAGGAACAAAAGGGCCACTGCATTTAGGCATGACATTCAAGGAAAGTAGTAATCATAAACAAAGTCATTCACTGAATGTGAGTGTCATGAAGGAGCCATGTAGGAGGACTTGAGCATAAAGTCACTCACTGCATGTGAGTGTCATGAAGGAGCCATGCAGGAGGACATGAGCATAGAGTCATTCACTGCAAAATCATGTATGAATGGCAAACAGATGGGATTTTCAGAGGCGAAGAAAGAATAGAGAGGTAAGACAAAGACTAAAAATATGACTTCCCGTTGACAAGAGAGAAAAAATTTCTCTGTGCTGTCAATTGCAGTAGCAACTAGATGTTTGGCTATTTCATATAAATTACCTAGTAAAATGAAGAATTAAGTTTCTCAGCCAGGCAACCACAGTTCCAGTGCATAGTAACTAACACATGTGTCCACTGATGACCATATTGGACAATACAGACAATGACCCTTTATCATCACAGAAATTTTTTCCTGTGGAGATATAAAGAAGAAAGTTTGTACTGCTAAAAATTAACGAGGGCTGAAGATAGAAAGGCACTAAAAATAAAACCATTCCTATCATCTATGACTTATTTACTAAACCCTAATCCAACATGAAAACGGAATCATGGCTTGAAAGTAAAAAGAACCTTGTTTCAATTAAGCAAGTAATTTGGAGAAATCATAAATCATGGCAGTTCTGTTTTGTCAATGTCGCAGTCAGCCACAGGCTGCTTGGATGAATCTTCAAACCAGGCACAATTTGGGGGAGGAAAGTATTTATTGAAACTACTGATTGAGGGGAAGTTCCGTAACAGTGAAAGAGGCTGGCCCTCTTTCACAGATCCAAGCAGAGAGAGAGAAACCCATCCCCAACACCACACACAAAACAACAAACAGGCAGGAGAGCCAAAAAGAATTTCTTTTATTTTATATAGACTTAGGGTGGAGTAGTGCAACTCTTCCCCAGACTTAATGGCTTCCTGAGTCTCTGGAATTTCCTTCCTGCATGGCCCACACAGGAAAGGATGTTTACTTCCAGCTTCTTTCAGCTTCTTTACATCCTGCCTCTTGCTGAGAGGCTGCCTTCCTGTAAACATCCTCAGAGACCCACCCAAGATAATTAAAAAGATCAAGTTGACAAGAAAACTTAACCATCACAAGTCCTCCCCTTGTCAACTTGACATGAAACCATATCTCCTTGCTTCATACTTAATTTCCAAATGAAGACAGTAACAAGATCATAATTCCACCTAAAATTATACCCCCACATACAACTGCAAACATGTAATCTCCCCCCAACATAAGGCAAGGTCCCTGAACTACGAGGTTTGTAAACCAAAACAAATTATATGCTTTTAACATTTAATGGCACAGAGCAAACACTTCCAACTGCTATGAGGCATAACAAGGAAAAACTGGGCCAATGTAAACTCAACAAACATCAGCAAACATCCACATCTGCAGTTTAAGTCCCATAGCAAAACCAGTGACTGACAATCTCCGGATTTTCCGATCCTGTCCCTACAGTTTGGCTGAATATCTGGGGAAACTTCCATCCCAAGCCAACAGGGTTCCATGGTAGCCCTTGCAAAGTCCTGATATGTCCAAAACATCTTTGGCTCTCAATTGCAAACCATGGTTCATCTTCCAATGGCTTCATTTGCCAATCAGGGACTTTATGCCCTGTTCCAAATACCGCATCTCAGCAGCAGCTCCTGGAACCGTGTGCACTTCACGACCCACTCCACGCATGTATTCCTCATGCTTCCAAAAGCAATACCAGGTATGCAGGACACAGCCATGTTGTTAATTAAGGGACAAAATAAAAGTGACTTTGAAGAGCAGATTGTTTTCTTTCAGTGACTTCCTTTCCGAAGAGTTTGCACAGTCCATCTTTCTGTTCTTCCTGGGTGGAAACACCTCAGGTATCTCTCCATTGTTTCAATGTAAATCAGTTGGGCCATAATCAAAAGCCAGTCTCTGCCAGTAAATTAAACTTGCTCTGAAGTTTTTCTAACTTTGAATCTTAAATTCTCAGTCCCATATCCATAGCCAAGCACACATCCCATTCCTTGAATTTAACCTTGGTCAAACTCTCTGGGCATGGGCAGTAGGATGCATCCACCCCTTGACCCAGGCACACATTTCTATTAAGGTTATCTGCAGTCTTTCCTTCCCTGTAGAACGTTCACAAGCCAAGCCTCCAAATGCAATTCTCTCTGTACTAAGCATTTCCAAATTTTCACCAGAATAGTCTATAAAACTTGGTTTACTGCTCTGGAAGGCATCTTCAGTTGCAAGTACCAAGTCCATGTCCATTCCTCCAGCATACAAGGTCCAGAAGATCAAAATCCACATGGTCAGATTCATCTCAGCAAATCACACCACTCCTGGTACCAAATCTGTCACAGTCAGCCACAGGCTGCTGGGATGAATCTTCAAACCAGGCACAATTTGGGGGAGGAAAGTATTTATTGAAACTAGAGTTTGAGGGGGAGTTCCGTAACAGCGAAAGAGGCTGGTCCTCTTTCACAGATCCAAGCAGAGAGAGAGAGAGAAACCCATCCCCAACACCACACACAGAACAGCAAACAAGCAGGAGAGCCAAAGAGAATTTCTTCTCCTTTATATGGACTTAGGGTGGGGTCTTGCAACCCTTCCCCAGACTTAATGGCTTCCTGAGTCTCTAGAATTTCCTTCCTGCATGGCCCACACAGGAAAAGATGTTTACTTCCAGCTTCATTGAGCTTCTTTACATCCTGCCCCTTGCTAAGTGGCTGCCGTCCTATAAACATCCTCAGAGACCCATCCAAGATAATTAAAAAGATCCAAGTTGACAACAAAACCTAACCATCACAGTCATCATCTCCATTTCCTTATGTCACAGTAAAGCTGTTGTTGAGAGACGCTATCCTCAAAGCTGGGCATGGTTGCATCTGCCTGTAATCCTAGTGTTCAGGAAGTGGAAGTAGGAAGTTTGTGCATTTGAGGCTACAAATTAATTGGAATTTTATAATACCAGAGAGCTAACTCAAAGACATTTGAAAAAAAAGTTCTCTAAATTATGCTTATCTTTGAAAAGAATATACAGTTTTTTAATCGTCCTCTATTGCCAAATAATAGTATGCTTATGCCCCAGTTTTCACAATATTTCCAAATATTTCAGTATTCCATCAGTCATGGAAGCTTGAGAAGAAATTATACAACTATAAAAATGCTTTATAAAGGTTATGTTTTATTTAACAAAATTGCTGATTTTTTTCTTTTACAATTAACTGTTCTTTGAAAATGTACAGGGCCATTGGAAGCAGAGGTAAATACCTGTCATTATTGATAATGCATATAATTTAATGGGAAAGTTTTCAGCTAAACTGTGACAAAAATAAAAGAAAAATGGGATATTATTTTCTCTTGCTTCAGAGCTGAAATAATGATTAAAGGTCTGATTATGACAACTGAGAACATATTTGAGGTCAAGACAGCTGCATCTCTAGGATAAATTTAGACAAAGGAAAATTGAGATTAAATGTGTGTCAGGTTATCATACTTGATATATGAATAAACAAAAACTTCATATATTTTCAAATCAAATTGATTGAAACTAATCTATAGGCGATTTATTTTTATGAGAAGAAAATGACTTGATTGGTCTGATTGCTTTCACCAATGATGATATATACAATCTCATATGTGTAACTAATTCCAAGATTCTTTCTGGAGAAGAGAGCAAAAAGAAGGTTTTACAAGTATGCAGGCTGGATCTTAGCAACTAAACCCCAGACTTTATGCTTCAACTTCAACCACAGCTCCTCACTTTGCAACAGAGGTATCTGTGGAAATTTAAAATGTTTAATTAAGCTTCTTGCAGGCAACGTTGGAAAGGTATAGAAAAAACACAACACAACTTAAATATTTTTGGATGGCAAACACAGTTTCTTCTAGAGGTGCATTCAATCTCTTCACTCCAAGTACAAAATCTGAATACCTAGCTTGGCATGCAGGATCCTCCCAACCTTCTTCAGTCTTCCTTGTGGTCTTTCTTGATGCTTATGTTCAACTCCATTGAAATTCTGATATGTCCAGTTCTCGAACACTGATATGTTCCCCTCGGACCCTGGGCACATGCTGTCTACAGAGACTGTATCCAATATTTCTCGATCCATTTTTCTATACCTATCAATCCCTCTGGATTTAATTCATATTCTATGTTCTCCACAACATCATCTTTAACACAGAGAACCCTCATTATCCATGAGACTCATTTAGTACTAAACACTTGCAGAACCGCCATTGTTCATTTACTATTTTATCCCTTTGCTTTCCAGACATCTTCATTCAGAATAAACATCACTAAGTTGGAATTCAAATGATCCTGGTACTTAAGATGCGGGTTTAATTCATCTTTACACCACAAAATAGATTCTATTATTCAAAATTTACAGCACCAAAAATATATTTCAAAAACTTCTAGATTCTCATTTATCAACTAATAAGTCTATGATCCAAACCGAGACCTACCTTGCGTGCCTATCATCTTTCCCAATATCACATACATCAGACTAGCCCATCTTTACTTCATCTCCTGGACCGCATGATAACTGTTTCACTGAAGCTTCTCTAAAGTTCCGAGCACACATCCTCCTATAATGCCAAACTTCCGGTGTATTGTTTTACTATTGTGTCCTCACAACAGCAACTCAACAAAATCCTTTGAATCCATTTGACTATTGGACTGATTAGCCCATAGAGTGACTATTTGAATGTGAGGTATGTGCTGTTTTACAGTCTTCTGAGAACAGCTCATGGAGACTCATGACATGAATCATAATTGACCAGGAGCTTTGAAGCTTTCTGTAGTTGACTTCCAAGTGACCACCTTCACGATGACCCCCTTCACAGTTGTGATAATGCACAGTTTTCCATTGTGCTAAAAAGTCTCTTTGATCTCTGAAAACTATCTTCTTCCATTAATAACACTGCACACATGAACACAGCTGCGCTCAAGAAGAAATGAAGAAAAGGGAACTCAGGGAGACTGACTCTCCGCACATGACTTGAGGGGGAATGTTCTTTTATTGGGTTGTCATGGTAACAATCCGAGTCTTATGTGCATATAGGCTGAAACTCATTTTTGTTAATGTATCCGGGGGTGACCAAGCTTATATATTATAATGCTATGTTTAATTTACAATGAGAATATACGTGCTCTAGATACCAGAATGTGCTGATTAGAAAGCACGCTGTTCCCATTAGGAAAAGCACTATGGGGGAAAAAAATGCTTTAATGAGCATGTGGTGTGGTGACCTGGACCCTGAGAGGGAGGCAACATCTGCCTAGATGACCTTAATGGCTGATGTTATTGAGCTAGGATGGCCAGATAAACTTACCTTGTCAGCCATCCTGAACAACCATGTCAGTGTGTGGATTCATGGCAACAACCTGGAGTCAGAGCTGAGTCCACACCTGCCTCAGCTTGCTGGAGATGCTTCGCCCACCTCACTCTCCTACCACCCAGGCAGACCCTCCTATCTTCTTCCAATTCTCTCAGTTTTCTTAATTCTATTCCAGAAGAATAACATTTTCTGTGAAATTATGCCTTTTCTTGCTTTAAGATAGTAATATATGCTTGATATGATGGAGAGGCTAATATTTTTGTACTTCATACTTTTGTTTAAGATATAGCCTTTCAGAAAAAGTCCTAGTTTTGCTAAGGGTCCCCAGTCAACCCCCACCCCTGTGCCCCCATGATCCTGTTTTCCATGAAGCCCTCAGATCTAGACCATGCCATAGAAAATCTGTGCTTATCTCTGTTCTTGCCTTTTTACCTTGTCTTGCTGACAAGTTTAGCTAACTAAAAGTATGCCATGAGCATTCTATTCAGGATTTGAGCTGCTCTCTAGTGACAAAGGTCATCATTTTCCAAATTGCTGCTAACAGAATCTCAACAGATTCTTTTCCTTAGCATTTTGTTGGTTTTGGGGGTCTTTCGGTACATTATCTTATCTGAATTATTTCCACTTCCCAAGAAGCCAAACATTATTCCCTGCGCCATTCAAGAACAGAACCTGCCAGTGAGACAGAAACCAAGGATTTTCGACACAAGGACCTCTAAGCTCGCAACATTAAAGCAGCCTTTTTACTCACCCACCACGACTCAGGGAACTGAGCGGAAGAGGGGGCGGAAAGATTGTGAGAGCCGT
>PVHP010041916.1:0-15215 GCA_004024765.1 Zapus hudsonius
ATAGGTGGTTCATCTCTTGCCAGGATGTCAGCCATCATCCTGGGGTTTGTTGGTGGAGTTGGATTGACCACAGCTCTCTTACTGTGGCATATTCTTCCTAATGTGTGATTCCATTGTGCTTTGAAAACTTAATAGTTAGCTTATCACCAGCAGTTTGATCATCACCCAGAGGTTCCCAAATGCTTATTTTCCATCCGTCTTCCTTCCTCACTTCCAGCATCTGGAGGCCACTTACATAATGGCTCATTTTTCTCAAATTTCTTATCAATAGAATGATACACTCTGTCGTCTTTTTCTTCCTTCTTTCATATTACCATTATGCCGTTGAGATGAATCAGCAACTGTTTTTGCCTCAGTGGTTTTCTTATTGTTATGAATGACTGATATTCCTTTAACTTGTACACAAATACCATCACCTGCCTGTCCATTTTGCCACATGAAAGAGCTTTGAGTCATTTCTTTGTCTATGATACATGCACGTTCTGTGAACATCTTGGTACAATATAACTGTTTGTGTGAACATATGTCTCATTTTCACTGGAGTAAAGTGTAGTGGCTGATGTTTGTGGTAAAGATGTATTTACTTTTATTAGAAGTTGTCAAACTATGCTGGGGAAATGCTCAGTGGCTAAAGGCACTTGCTTGCAAAGCCTGTTGTCCTGGGTTGTATTCCTCAGTACCAAGGTAAAGGTAAATGCATAAAGTCGCACATGTGTCTGAAGTTGTTTTGCAGTGGCAAAAAACCCTGGCATGCTCATAATTTTTTTGTCTCTCTCTCTCAAACAAAAACAAAAATATTTAAATAAGGAAATTGTCAAGCTTTTCAAGGCAGCATTTAGATGCTTCATTTGTTTGCAGCTTGTGGTACTGCAGATTTTTTACAATTTAGATACAGTTGTAGGAAGTTGTTGTTATTAGCATTTTCCTGATAAATAGCACTGCTGTGTGTGTGTGTGTGTGTGTGTGTGTGTGTGTGTGCGTGCATGTGTGTGCACGTGTTTGTGTGTGAGTGTGTGCATTGTGTGCATGTGCATGTGTGCATGTGCGTGTGTGTGCATGTGTGTGTGCATGTGTGTGTGCATGTGTGTGTGTTACTGTGGCTTTGACACAGTGCCTCATATATTCAAAGCAAGTGCAGGTATCATTTTGCTTTTTTCATGTGCTGTAGGGTGGTGGTGGCATGGGGTGTGTGTGTGTAGGTGTGCATACATTACAGTGCATGTGTGGAGTTTGGGGGACATCTTTTGGGTTTTGGCTGTCACCTTCTTCCTTGCTTGAGGTTGGGTCTTAAAGTGCACTGCCTCATGCACCAGGGCAGCTGGACAAGGAGCTTCCTGCAGAGTCTCCTGTCTCTGCCTCCCTTCTCACTGTGGGCTTGCTGGGGTTATGGAGGCTAATGGTTCCCTGTCCCTCTTTAGTGGGATCTGTGGATCCAGACTCAAGTACACGGTGCAGCAAGTGCTCTCTCAGCCTTCCTAAGGTGCTTAGGCAGACCTTGAACTTGCAATGCACATGACCCAATGTTCAGATCAGCGGGGATTACAAGCTTGTATCACCAGGCCTATCTCTTTTCATGTATATATTGATGAATTTTGTATTTTCTTTAGTAAGGTTTGCTCATTTCTAAATGACACATCCATCTTTTATTACTGAGGCGCAAGTATTCTTTATGTTTTCTAGATAGAAACACAGCCTGTATACATTTCCTCCGAGTTTGTGACTTGAGTCTTTATTTGCCTAAAAGGTGTCTTTTGAAGAAGAAAATGTTTTATTCTGATGCAGTCCTTTTGGTCGGTGGGATTTGTGTTCTTCCTGCTCTGTAAGAAATCAATTGTAACAAAGATTTTCTGCTGTGGTTTCTTCTAGAATGTTTAGGTATAGTGCTTACATTTAATTAAGCTCAATTAGATCTTGCATTTAATGATCCATTTCAAGTTAAATTTTACATATGGTTTGAGATAAAGGTCAAGGTTCCTTATTTGGCATCAATTGGGTATCAAATTGTTACAGCAAAAATTAATGAACACACTACTCATCCCTCACTTAATTACCTAGTCATCTTTGTCAGAAACTAATTGTCCATATGGATCTATTTATCAACTGTCTACCCTATTCTATTATTAATGTCTATCGTTTGCTGGCTATCATCCTGACACATTTCTGTCATTTTATGGAAAAATCTCAAAATCACTCTTAAGTGTTTCCATTGCATTCTCATGAAAATTTGTGTAGCTACTCAAGGACCCCTTATCTCTCCATATAAACAGTGGGATATAAAACAGTGACACAGTGACATTCTCATTACTAAAGCAAGCACCCAAAGAGAAGCAGCTTATGAGTGGAAAGGGTTTCTTTGGACTTTTAGTTTTGAAGGGAAGTTTGATCGTGGTGGGGAAAGAATGGCAGGTCTGGGCAGGAAGCCTGGGTCATAGCTCTTTATAGTAGTAGGGAAGTAGTCTATTGGGCTTGTGGCTGAGCTATATTATTCTAAAGCCCACCCTGAGCAACACATCTCCTCCAGCAAGGCTACACCTCCCAAAGGGCCCCACAATCTTCCCAAGTTACCAACTGCTAGGGACCAAGTATGAAGCTTAATCTCAAACAGACAAGACTCTGTGTGTGTGTGTGTGTGTGTGTGTGTGTGTGTGTGTGTGTGTGTGTGTGTGTGTGTGTGTAAATTTTACAACAAACCCATTACAGAAGGACCTTGTTCATGTATCTAAAAGTTTTGCTAGCTTTTTGGCTGAGATTGAATTTAGTCAGTTAGTTAAGAAAGATCCATACCCTTTACAATATCTACTTTGCTGATCCACAAACATGTATCTTTCCATTTATTTATATCTTCCTTAATTCCTTTCAGACATTTTTATTTTGTGGCCTTCGGGAAACATGTTTGTTAGTGTACTCTACATGCAAATTGAAGTGGTGATACAGGAGCTGAAAGAACAGCAATAAAACAAAATCAACCAAAGACAGAATCAGCTAAGAAAGGTTAATCAGTCTCTCCCACAATGCTGTATGAATTATTGGTCAGTGTTGTAGTTGCTGGGGTGAAACATGGAACCAGAAGCAGCTGATGGGATTACAGGTTTTATTTTGGCAGGGGAAAGCATGACAAGAGCAGGGGCTGGACATCACCTCTGCCACAGCAAGTGAAGACAACAGACAAAGAGTGAACTGAACTAACAGTGGAAGCTAGGGGCTGCTAAGCATCAAGGTGCACACCCAGTGACACACCTCCTCCAGCAGGGCTCTACTTCCCACATTGCCATCAGCTGGAGACCAAGTATTCAAACCAAGTATGCATTTATGGAGGGCATCTGATCAGACCATTGTAGTTGGGAAAGAAAAATAAAACCACAGACTATGATAGAAAGTCTAGAGGCAGAGATCTGGAAATTTGATTTAGACAGAGAAGGCTCTGCAGGTGTGGATGGGAAAGATTGGTCGATGTGACAAATAGTACCAAGAAAGTGACTCTTCAGATAGAAATATAGATTCTCAGATCTCACCTTCCACAGACTTCATTCTGGGAGGATTAGTAACCTAGGTTAATTAATGATTTGGAAAAATGTTAAGGTGTTATATGATTGTTAAAAATATGAAATGTAGCCGGGAGTAGTAGCATATACCTTTATCCTAGCAATTGGAAGGCAATGATAGGAGGATCACTGTGAGTTCGAGGCCAGCCTGGGACTACACAGTGAGGTCCATATCAGCTTGGTCTACAGTGAGATCTTAATTCAGAAAACATAAAAAAGTGAAGTCTACAATTTTGGTGTTTCAACGTAGTCAAGTTTTACTTTTCATCTTTGATAAATTATTATAGATGATCACAGCCAGAGAGTCATTTTGTCCACTTAGTGAACCTAAGCTCCTTTCAGCTTATGGTTCCTTCACTGCCTTGGGTCTCAGAGTGTCTCTTTTCTTCACTTGTTAGCCAGCTTTCTCCCATTCCATTGGCTGATCCATGACGGGTCCCAATGATTCCATTAGGTTTAGCAGTGGCTATGCATTATCTAGTTGTTTAGGAACTAAAGCAGAAGTTATCTGGCTTCCATCCCAAGCCTAACACATAAAGGCTGACCAGTTTGAATATAAATGTGATATAAACATCTTCAAAACACAGGAAAGTATGGTGGGCCATAGTTCCAGGACCTTCAAATCCTGCCACGTGGGAATAAGAAGACCCTGTTTCCTGGTTGGATGACAAGTTTTTGGCTAGGTTCAATCCCTGCCCTCACCCCAGGAGACTAGCCTTCCATGGCCCTCCACTTTCCAGAAGGTTCTTTCTATTTCATTCTTCTCTAAGGTAGTGGTGTCACACTTTAGCAAGCACCTGAGAACTCCTGAGGGCTTGTTTCAGCAGATTGCTGGGCCCCTTCCCAAGTGTTTCTGATTCAGTGAATCTGGTAATTTATATTTCTAACAAGTTTGCTGGTTTGCAGACCACACTTAAAGCATCACCCCCAATGCTCCACGTGAAACTGGCTTTGAGGATTATGCCCATTTGAGGGGATTCAGTTTTCACCATCATTCTCTTGTTAGGGAAAGTTTGGAGGTATGAGGACTGTTTTTATATCTCTAGGGTCTTAAAATTGCAGTTTATTTGACAATGCAATTCCTGTAGAAATTTAGTAGTCTTCTTTTCTATTTGCTTCCAGTAAATTCCACGCATGAATAACCACACTTCTTTCTGTAGACATAATTCTCATCTGATTCATATCTTTGCTTTCTGCTCTCTATATCCCACTGGTACCTCTCTCTGTGTGCCCCAGGTATCTTGAGGCTATGTCATATGATATCCTTGAGATGGAAAAAAGTCACCTTGATTTTATCTTTGCTGTATCCTTCTGTGTAACTGAATGATCCCAAGGAGTATGTGTTGCTCTAAGAATCTTTTTATTCTAACTTTTTGAATCCAGTTTAGGGTACAGAAATAGTTCATTAATTCTAGAATTTCTTAATTGCTGGACTCTTCTTTCTTTTCTATCCTGGCTTTCAAGACATCCACTTCTTGCTTGGAGACATCTCTTTATTTTCATACTTTGCTAAGCTAACAGTGAGCAGAAACCAACACATGATGACGTTCCTATCACTTTCCAATGACTGCCTGCCCAGCTGCCCTTTCCACTAGATGTGTGGTCTGTTTCATGATTTTAGCAAGCAGTGTTTTATGCTGTACCTTAGAGCTCTCTGTTTCTGGAGTTTTCTTTATCCTTGCTGTCTGTCACCCATCCAATTGGTTAGTGCCACACATTTTAGAATGTGGTAAGATGGCTTTCCTCTTCAGTGTACCAATTTCCATATTTGTACAATTAAAGAAACAAAATACTACCACCCCCAATTTAGTACAATAAAAGTCTTTTTCTTGTTTAAAGGCCTGCTGATGTAGGTGGTCTTGGCTGGCAGGTGTCTTTGTTTAGGTTGGTTGGTATAACTACCCAGATTGGGCAGTGTATAAATAGCAGGTTAATGCTTCTCACAGTTCTGGTAGCTAGAAAGTCTAAGGTCAAAGGGCACCATAGTCAAGTCTATAAGAGCCTGCTTCTTGGTGATAAGTGGGCATTTTTTGGCCAGGTGTTTTTGAGAGTTTTTTTTAATTTTTAAAATTAATTAATTCACTAACTGATTAATTAATTTATTGAAACATGGTCTCACTCCAGTTCCAGGTTAGCCTGAATTCACTGCGTCATCCAGGCAGGGCTGGAACTCATGGAAATCCTCCTACCATAGCCTCCCAAGTGCTGGGATTATAGGTATAATCCACTAGGCCTGGATGGAAGTCTCTTTTATAAAGGCACTAATCACTTCTCTAAATTTATTTTTGAATGACTTTGCACAAGGCCCTCCTCCAAATGCCATAATATTGGTAATGAGAATTTGATGCCTGAATGTTGGGGTTACAAACATTTCATGGGCAACGGTAGTTTCTTTACTGACATGTGGTGAGTCAGACATCTGTGTTTCTTCTGACAATAGTTCGACCAGATCCTGTTGATGCAGGATTTTGGGTCCAGGGAGGGATTACATTTTGTCAAGATGCAAGATCCCAGGCCTATGAACCACACCATTTGGGTCCCTATCTGATTAGCAGAGAATTGAAAAAGTATACTCTGAGAAGGCTAAATTATGAATTAGGAGGTTTATTTTAGGAGAAGGGCCCAGGGAGAAGGCTAACTGAAACATTGAAGCTCAAGGGGAATTCAGCAATCATACATGTAGCAAAACGAGAAAGCACCCAAAAACAAGACTGGAAAGTTCCCCAGGGGAAAGGAATCCATGTTGCTTACTAAAACAAGAACCAAAAGAGTCAGGTGCCATAAGAATGAAAAACCAAGTGAAGTTACACACAGATGCCCCGTCCATTTATATGGGTCAGACATCCAATTAGGATGGGCCTTGCTATCATACTCAGGTGTGTAAGAAGAGACCTGATTGGCTGGTGGATCAAGAGGCTAACTCAGGAGGAGATAGGCCAGCTTGGTGTGCTGAGCTGAGGGAACGTTGCCTGAAGCCAGCTTGGGTGACACAGGTTCCAGTCTTGTCACAGCAGGCAAGGTGGCATCTCCTCGTTCTCCTTGGGCCTTTGTCGCTGGCTGAGTGCCTATAGAAAGCTATCTTTCCCCCATTCCTTCTTGATTATGACCTCAGCCCTCTTGCATCTTCTTGCATGAGGAAGAGGGTAGCAAACACACGCTTCTTTCTACATTGTTCTGTCATCTCTACACGGTTTATGAGCAACAATTAGCCACACGACGCCATCTAGAGGCCAGGAAGGGTTATAGCTACTCACACAGCTGTCTACTGAAGAGCCTGTGTGTGTGTGTGTGTGTGTGTGTGTGTGTGTGTGTGTGTGTGTGTGTGTGTGTGTAGGTATCTGTTGGGTAAAAACACTTGGTGACCAGTTAGCTTTCTTGGCCAGGAAGATAAGATTAAATAGCAATGCTTTATAAGACAGAGGAGACTGTTTTTGAGAATCTGGGGAAGAATTCTAACAAGCCACAATAAATACAAGCCATACATAAATCTTGAAAAACTCAGCTTCATGCAAACATTAAGAGCTTATAGTCATCAAAGTCCACCACAAGCCTCACACTGGGGGCAGATGTTTCTATCATAAACATCTGGCCGCACATATCCAGAACATAGGGATGCTCCTTACCACCAAATCCTCAGCACCAACAGTTCAGAAGCAAACACTGGGTGAAGCCCTGCCTTTACTTATTGAAGTCAAAGAAATGCAAAACTGAACACCAGCAAGCAGCCCCCCTTCACATCTGCCGGATGAGATGAGGCATCAAAGATAAAATGATGACCTGCAAAGGCAGTGTGACATGAAAACAAGAAATTTTCACAACAATCTAGAAACCAGTTTTGTTTTATCTCATAAAGGAAGGGGGTACAAAGGCATCTCTATTATTCTTTAAGACACAAACACACTCTCAACAGTACAGTACCTATTCTACCAGGGAACTATTTAAGACAATAATCTTTTAAAAATATGCCGTAAGATTTTCGGGACACATTGGTTTTAAGGGGTCACACAGTCCATGTCCTGAGACATTTTGTGACATCTGAAGCTGAAGTTTCATCCCAACTCCCTAAGCAAGCCCATTTCTTGCATGACTCAGGTTAATATGAAATGCCAGCTCTGCAGTCCTCCCCCTCCTCATGTTCCTTCCAGGGGTGCAGATTGAGGGGTGAGAGTAAGGAGCCACAAAATTTCATCCCTTCCAGTAGCCAGGCCTCTGGAGGAAGCACACGCCTTCTGTTTGTGTCAGAGGGGTTAATTAACCAGAGCCGATGTCACTTCCAATAATTGCCGGGAATCAAAGTCTACAGAAGGCGCACCGAGGGCCTGGCAGCTGTACCATAATGAATCGGCCTCTGACCACGCAGCCCAGCTGTTCCCTCTAGTGCTGAGTCTCCGATCACCTTGGCTTTTTGGAAGGCTAAATACCAGCTTCATTGATTCCCGAAGAGTTCAAGAGCATGTGTGAACAGGAATAAGGGCCTCCCCAAATACTATGGAGACCTCCACGTGGCCTTTGTCACTCCCAGGAAGGACAGTTTCCATTATAGTTCAAGTACATTTCCAAGACCCTTTGGCAAGAGACAGATATTAAATAAACAACAAGCTCTCTTCTCTGTCAACTTTCAAATGGAACGACATAATTCTTAAAGGATAAAATATAGCCCGAAGGAGTATTTTGAAGTCAGAGAACACAGGAGAAGAGGGAGAATTGAACCTTGCCTCTACACCATCCTTTGAGGTGTTAACAGAAAGTGAGGCAGTACTAGAACCCCCTCCATCCTCTTTGTTCCTCCCCAAACCGCTTCTAATATTACAATCAGAATACAGCAGCGCTTCTGATCACTTCCCTAGGCAAAATTTGCTTCTTTAATTGTACATCACTTGGACTCAAATGCCAGAAACCAAACGACCACTAGAGGGCAGAGAAAACCTTATCAGAAACAAAGTCCCTGGGAGAGAGATACCCTTGAGTCCCAAAGAAGATGCATCAAGTACTGTCTTAGCCAAATACAGCTGGGAAAGACAGCAGGGGAATGCGTCGTTTATAGGGTCCTTCTCTATGGAATGCAAATCTCCCCCTGGAATATGAGTTAAGCTGCTTAAATTAGTAATGTACATTTTTTGTCCAATGATGTGGAGGGATTCCTGACCTATGTGCATGTTTGATTAGCTCATAGTCACTAACTTGTTTGATTTTTTTGAACTATTAAGGCTCTTTGTAAAAAGTTATGTCGTGGCTCTTAAAGATTAGACTTTGAGGACTGGAGAGATAGCTCAGCAGTTAAGGTGGCTTGCCTGCAAAGCCTAATGACTGGGGTTCAGTACCCCAGTACTCACCAGATGCAAAAAGTGGTGCATGCATCTGGAGTTTGTTTGCAGAGGCTGGAGGCCGGGTGTGCCCATTCTCTCTTCTCTCTCTCTCTCTCTCTCTCTCTCTCTCTCTCTCTCTTCTCTATCTCTTTCTGCTTGGAAATAAATTAAAATATTTTTTTGAAAAATTAACAAAAAAGATGCCGGTGCTTTCCTAACTGGCTCTGCTAAGAAATGCTTCCTAGTGAATTTGGAACCAGAAGACACAGTGGGGTGTCCTGAGTAAAGGTTGTGTTTGGGGAACCGCAACACCCTCTGTTTCATGAGTCCTGCTGAGCCCTCCGGTTCTTGGCATATAAGTCAATGACTGTGTGGTTCACTGACTTGGTCAGTTTCTGGCTCTTGTGTGCATTGGCACAGGAAGTTACCACTGGGGCGGGCATTCTCCTTGGGTCTGGAGTATCTTTCCAGAATGAAAGAACTGTACATCAGTATTGAAGTCGTGCTATATGACAAAAAAGAATTGCTAGGTCATGTCATACATTGCCTCTGCCAGCAATGTTCCTTCTGTGTCTACTGAAGTATAAAATTTTTCCATATGACCAACATCACTGTAAGCTACAGGCGAACACCAATAAGCATTGATGCATAAAGAAAAAAAAATAACCTTCCCTGAGGCTGCACCTGCCTGGTAAAAAGACAGAGCAGAGCATGTGGGCTGCAGCCGAGATGCCTACGGAAGAATTTGTTTATTCTAACCCACAGTCATTAGCTTAAAGTCTGCGGGAAGAATTGAAGTCAGGAGAGAAATTGTCAAGAAAGAATAGAAAATTATCTTGTGAGTTATTTGGTTAAATGGAGCTTGTGGCAAATTAGAAGGAAAGACAAGATTGAAAACTGAAGTAGACGAGATAACCCACTTTAATGGAGCATGCGTTAAGAAATGTTCAGCATGGAAAATTTTGTTTTCTTTTGTCCTCACAAATAAGAACATAGGTGCAGGCAAGAGGAAACTTTGGGATGAGACTTCCTTCTCCAGCAACAAGAATACATTCACTGGACTCTCCCTGAACTACCTCCTGGTGTCTGAGTAATCCCAAGTGTGCAGAACTCAGAAGGATTAAGTTCCCATTCAAACAAACAAAAAAAAAACAAACTAGCTAGGTAGTTAACTAACTAACTAACTAACTAACTAACTAACTAACTAACTAACTAACAGTCCAAGGGCTGAAGAGAGAGTTCAGTTGTTAAAGTGCATGAAAACCTAATGTTGATCCCAGAACCCACATAAAAAAGCCTGACATGGTGTTGTGTTTATAATCTTCCCACTGGGGAGGTGGAGACAGGAGGATCCCCGGGCTCACTGACCAGCCAGTCTAGCCTAATTGGCGAGTTCCAGGGCAATGAGAGAGCCTGCCTCAAAAAAGGTGGATGATGCCTGAGGAGTGACACCTGAAGCTGTCTTCTGAAGCACACAACTGCACCTGTACACATGTACATGTATACACACACATATTGCTCATTTTCAAAAGACCATGTATTTATTTACCTCTATATGGCTTAGAATATAACACAATGAAGGAATTTAAATATCAATTCCCTAAAAAGGCTGAGCAGGTCAAAGCTTTGCAGCCCAGGCTTGCTTACAAAGCTTTTCAGCCCAGGCTCAATTCCTCAGCACCCACATAAAGCCAGATGCAAAGTAGCAGATGCATCTGTGATCCCCGCTTGCCAAGGATAATGGGAGTTAATGCCAGGAGAATTTGGGCGTGCCTCTCTCTTTCTCTCTCTCCCCCTTTCTCTGTACAGATTCTCTCTCTTTCCTGTCTCTCTCTCTCTCTCTCTCTCTCTCTCTCTCTCTCTCTCTCTCTCTCTCCAGGTGCACAAATAAATTTTAAAAATTAAAGAAAGAACTTAGCAATGAAAACCATGATCCTATATAATAATGATGATGGTATCTATCACGATAGCAGTGACAATAACTGCATGATCTTCATAGTGTTTGGTATATACATTTTGCACATATAAACTTACTTAATTTTTCCAACAATAGGTTTATGATCCCATTTTACAGATGAAGCTAAAGCACAGGAATATGTGAGAACTTCTCCAGGATCACACATGGTGGAATGGAGTTGAACTTGAATGATTTGTTTCAGGTCTTTAGTTTTAACTGGCTGAGCTGTTTCTCTAAACCAACAAGTATGCTTTGCTAGCATTTCTATTGCTCTAGTGCAGTAGAGCTCATTGTTGTAGGGGTGAAAATGCAGCAATCTATAAATCTACATATTTCAGGTGCCCCAGAGCAATGGACCCGAATCCATGCACAGGTTAAGAATGCCCCACACAGAGCCAACACTGAACAGATATTAGCTTTTGTTATCTATGTATGTATACATAGCCTTCCAGATTGTGAATTTTAAGATATATATATTAACACCTCAAATCATTACCTTTAAAGAAAATACTCCATTATCTGTGGATTCTAGTCTCCTGGAATGAATTGCTCAGAGCCGTATCAGGAAGGAAAATCCAGTCCTTGGCATCATGGTTCATTCCTGTGCCTTTCAACTTTGTCCCAAAATCTTCTAGATGCTTCTCCACACTGATGAATATGTAAGACTGTTCTCACCAAGAAGTTCAGACACTTCAATACGACTGATTTCATATAGTGTTGACTCTTTGAAGGTAAGATTTCCTCCTATTAATTGTGTGTGTGTGTGTGTGTGTGTGTGTGTGTGTGTGTGTGTGTAAGAGAGCCGGGGAAGAGGGAGTTTGTGCAGGTGCATGTTTGTTTAAAAGTGAGTGTGTATAGTGAGCAAGTGGAGGCTCCAGGACAACCTTGTCCGTCATCCTTCAGAACACTGTCTGCCCTGTTATGGTTTTGACCCAGAGTCTTTCGCTGGCTTGGAGCTCACCAATTAGGCTAGGCTGGCTGGCCAGCAAGCTCATGGGATCCTTCTGTCTCCACTGCCCATTGCTGGGATTACAGGGGTGCCCCACCATATCGGGCATTTGTGTGGGTCCTAGGGATTGAACTCAGGTCCTCAATGCAAAGTAAGCTCTTTACTGACTGAGGCAACTCCCCAGCCCCCATTAATCATTTCTAAAATAGAGCTTAATTAACAATTCTATGACTTTGATCAAACCAAAAGAAACCCTTCAACCAGAAAAGATTGGGGGCGGACCTCTGTAGCACTATTTGCATGCATATGATTCGCTCATTAATATACCCGTTCCTCAAGTTAAACACCCGAAAACATGGGTCTTATGCCTAATCAAATCATGTGCGTTCAGGCCTTTGGCTTACCGAGTTTATCTGAGCATCAGCCTGAAACATTTTAATCATTCCTTCCAGATAATCCTTTAAGCCCTGGCTCTTGGGGTGTGATCTGCAGATCTCTGAAGGTTTTTAAGATCCTTTTGAGGGTTTTGGGAGGTCAAACCTATTTTCATGACACCACTGTCACTGTCCGTCTGTCACTGGCTCTGCTGGTGTCAATATAGTAGAGGGTTTGTCGGTGCTTCGCACAAAGCAGGACCATGACAGCACACTACGAACTGTCAAGCGCAATCGTCATCACTATATTTACTAGTGGGAAAAATGAAAATTACTGTCTCAATAAGGTCCCTATCACTAGGCTGGGGAGATGGCTTGGAGGTTAAAGGTGCAGTTTGCTTGCAAAGCCTGCTGGTCTGAGTTTGATTCCCCAGTATCCACATAAAGCACAAAGTGGTGTATGCATCTGGAGTTTGTTTGCAGTGGTAAGAGGCCCAGGTGTTTATTCTCTCTCATATATATGTATTCAAGTGTATTTCTATTTCTATAAATATAAATAAATCCTTTATATGGAGGAAAGGATTTATTTTAGCTCTCTGATGGCAGGGAAAACTATGGTATGAGCAGAGGTTGGACTTCAACATCACCTCTGCCAGAGAAGGTGGTAAACGAAGTCAGGAGGGTGTGTCAAACACTGGCAAGGGGAATCTAGCTATATCATCCATAAGCCCGCCCCCAACAATACACTGCCTTCAGGAGGCTCCAATTCCCAACTTACCAACATCTGGGGACCTAGCATTCAGAACACATAAATTTATGGGGAACACCTAGTTTAAACCATCACATACGCTGGACGTGATGGTGCATGCCTTTGATCCCAGGACTCAGAAGGCAGAGGTAAGAGGATCACCTTAAGTTGGAGGACACCCTGAACTACATAGTGAATTCCAGGTCAGCCTGGGCTAGAGTGAGACCCTACCTCAAAACACACACACACACACACACACGAGGTAAATCATCACATGCTCTGAAACTTCTTCCTGAGAATGTACCATTTTCTTTCATCCTCAGAAATAAGTTTTTATCCTTACTTTTCTTAGAATAAAAATCTAGTTCATAGGTTAATTTTTTTAAACAAGCAATGAACCTGTAAGCAGGTAATAGGGAATTAGGAAAGATCATAGGGTTTGAAGATTGGAACCCCCCTATCTTCTGTAGCCTAGGGAGAAATAACTTATTTATGTATTTATATGACATCTCTCATAAACAATACAAGTTTGAGGGCTGTTTGGCTTTTGTAGTGAGTACTATGTGAGTCAGGGATACATAGGAAGAAACTGCCTCAAAAAAAAAATAGCTGGATAGATGGCTCAGCAGTTAAGGTGTTTGTCTACAATAAGAATTAGGAACTTTAAAAATATATTTATTCCCCATCTATAATAATAAATAATATGTTTTAAAGTTCCTAACACAGCAGTTAAAATTATTCTTATATTTTTACATTGACTCTGAAGTGAATGCTGTATAGGATAAAAGGAGAGAGACCTCTCTTCTGCCTTCTGAAACCCACTGCTGTCTTGGGCAAAGGCCCTTGTTGCTTTCATTCTTCCTTTCCGAAACACCCTTTTCCCTGGGAAGAAATGACTGGCAGACAGAGTGAGGTTATTCAGACTTTAGCATTTGACAGACATTTTCTGAAAACCACTGAAACACACCTGTCATTTCCATGTTTGTTTCCGATGATATAGTTCAACTTTCATGTGAAAATGAGAATGCGGAGACATTAAACGTGCTCTGATGATGTTCACAGCATCTTTACTCAGAAGGCCACAGCAGCCATGCGGAGGTCAGAGGACAACCTCTTCCCCTTCTACCTTGGTTTGAGACAGGGTCTCATTGTTCACCATCACATTCATCATGAGCTTCCTGGTGATCTGTCTCGGCCTCTCACTTCTTCTTCAGCACACTAGGATCACAGATGCCCACTGGCTACAGTGTCCAGGGGTTCTGAGGACCCAAACTCAGGTACTCACAAGTGAGTGGCAAGTACTTTATCCACTGAGCCATCTCCTCAGCCCTCACATTGCATTTTTCTCCCTGCAAATCTTCTACCCAAACCAATGGTTGATGTTCACAGAAGGTTTGCTATATTCCAGGTATGGTTTTACGGATCTTATTTGTATTGATTATTTTAATTTCCTCAACAAATAAGAGAGATGTGTGTGTGTGTGTGTGTGTGTGTGTGTGTGTGTGTGTGTGATTATAATTATTGGGAGATTGTGTTAAGTCAGTATCTGCTCATTGTAGAAACAATGGCAGTTCCCGCATCAGCCTCCACTGCAAAGTGGACATTCCAGCTGTCATTTAGCAGGTGGACCAGCAAGCCCTGGCTCCTATTTTTCCAAAGGGGAGATCTTTGTGAGTGGAGTTACTTAAACACAATCAGATAATTGCCTCTGGCAGATAAACAGAAACAACTCAATATTTTCCTTCCAAATAATTGCACGTTAATCAATTGATTGGAGCAATTCCTCACCATCGATAGTAACTGACAGCCTATGATAAATTGCCAAGTTTGGAGAGCATGGGACATTGACATCTTTGCTTCTACCAGCGTGATTACATCTGTAGGTACTAGGGCTGATTTTATTATTGTTTTTAAATAAAAGAATGACATTACTGTCCCCTACACACTTGTATCTACACTCTGTTGTGATGTCCAAAAACATCACAATTTCTCAAACACATGCTAGAAAACTGCAAGAGAAATCGAACAAGCCTTTGTTTGGTGCCATGAGAATGTTACTCTGAATTAGATTTTTGCCTTTGTTTTTTGGCCTAGGTGCATTCTTCTATGTGCTCATCATCAGTTAGTTCATATCCCTTAACACTGCAAAGCTGAGCTCCATAGAATATTAACACAGGAGGGACCCTGAGGGACCATGGCCCTCACCTACTTACAGGTGGGAATGCTACTGGGATATTCACAGTGGGACGTAGAGATGAGGATCTGGAAGGGGGTAGGAAGGATGCTATCGCTTTGTCAATTTCCTTGTCAGTTCTAGTGACCCAGTTTCTTCAGGGTTC
>PVHP010041917.1:0-15183 GCA_004024765.1 Zapus hudsonius
ATCATGGGAGATCTTTAGGTTATTGTGGGTATACCATGAAGGGGGATTATGGTACCCTGGCTCCCTCTCTGTCTCTCTGTCTCTGTCTCTCTCCCTCTTGTTAGTTGGTCATGAGTAGTGTGTTCTGCCATAGCTCTTCCCCATTGCCCTACTGTATTCCCATCAGAAGCCCCAAAGCCATGCACTCAAAGATCAGTCCACTGTGAAGCAACAGTTCCATCAGATCTTGAACTAGAACCTCCAAAACTAGGAGCTAAATGGATCTTTGTTCTTGTAAGTTAACAATCTCAGACATTTTGATAGAGTAACGCAAAGCTGACTTGCCACAAGCAGGCACCTGGCTTCTATGCCTTATCTGACTGCACAGCCCTCAGAGTACCTATGCACATCCACGCTGTGTCAGGAAACGTTGCTGATTGGCTCAAATGTTAGTGGTTTTAAATGGACAGGTGCCAGAGGCTCTTTGGTGGAAAACTGACCAGGAAAATGAAACTTTTTTTTTTTTTTTTTGGGCACACTCGCCATGTTTCTTGTAAGTTAAACACTTTTTATTATTTCTTTATTAAATAAATTCTTTATTGTTTATTAAGTCATAATTATTATTTCTTTACTAGATGTTTATAACAGTGAGCTTATTGGAGTGCCTGTGGCTATGAGTATCTCATTGTTACAGCTAAGGCACGAGGCTAGAGACACGAGGCTAGAGACATCGCTCGGTGGTTCGAGCACTTGCTGCAAATGAATGGAGACCTAAATTCCATCCTCAGTACCCACATAAAAAGCTAGGCACCCATCAGTAACAACACACTTGGGCCAGGAAGACCGGGCTGAGTACTAGGATATCCAGGATCCCTTGCCACAAGGACTAATACAGACAGCCCACGGAGAAGGATATCCAACTGATCAGGGATGGGGAGGGGGGGAATTGGGGAATTTGGGATAACAACTCATGGTTTGCCCACTAAATAATGTAACTCATTATGGACATATATATATAAAGCTAGGTGCGCCCATGCCTGCCTGCAACCCTAGAGCTGATGGAGTGGGGGCAGAGACAGGAGGAGCACTGGGGCTCACTGGTCAGCCAGTCTACCTGGAAAACTGGTGAGCTCCAGGTTCAGTGAGGGCTCCTAGAGGAAAGACACTCATCCTCCTCCTCTGGCCTCCACATACCTGTGTACATGGTATGAACATCTGCACACACATGTGCATGCCACATACACACAACGCATTACACCAAGCATTCTATATCAACATAGTACAACATATTACACCAAGCAAAAATTGTGGTTATAAAAAAGAAACTTCAAATTGAAATAAAAAAATAAAAAGATACAAGGAGTAGAGAATTGAGGAAATGAGTGGAAACTCATAAGAACATACATCAGGATGTAAAACGAGCTGTCAGATGGTGAAAATTGTTGCAGCTGGGGTTACTGGGTGAGTGAAAGAGTGTCTCTTTCACATCACTGTTTCCTAAACTGGGAGTGATCACATAAGCATGTGAGTCTGAGCTTGTCTTGAAACATCGAGAAGTCAGAGCTGACTAGAATCTGTTCATTTTGAGGGGAAATGGACTCAGCATGTCACATTTGCCTCTTGTCACTTATAATTTGTATACTATTTAGTATTTCAAAGTTTTCCCTTTAATGTGACATCTTGATTATGTTAAGGTTTTTATTGTTAAAATAAAACTCACACTATTGAGTAATATGGGGAAAACAAGTTTACAATCTTTAACTTGTCCAAGAATTTTAAAAGTTAATTAGTTCCTATGAAAAAGATCTGTTGAGGGCTGGAGAGATGGCTCAGCGGTTAAGGCACTTGCCTCCAGTGCCTAAGGCCCTGGGTTCAGTTCCCCAGGACCCACATAAGCCAGACCCACATGGTGGTGCCCCGGTGCGCTCTCTCTCTTTCTCTCTCTCTCTCTCTCTCTCTCTGTATCTCTGCTTGAAAATGAATAAATAAAATATTTTAAAAATTTAAAAAAGATATGTTGAGCATACACACTCAAGTGTAAGAATGAGATGAGATCTGCCGACCTATAACACCCCAAAGCCCGCCCTCAGCAGCAACACACCTCCTCCAGCAAGGCTCCACCTCCCACATTGCCACCAGCTGAAGACAAAACATTCAGAACACACAAGTTTATAAAGGACGCTGGATTCAAATCACCATGACATATATCAGTCAAGCACTTATAGGATTCAATTTTTAAAATTAACCAGTACATAGCCTCAGTTGTCCACCTCTGATCCCTGGAAAACTAGATGCATGTGACTCAGGAATTTATTCAATTCTGGAAGTAAGTTGCTGGTGTCCATTGTGTGTGTGTGTGTGTGTGCATGGTGGGGTGGATTGAAAGGAATGATTTGCCCTCCAGTTCTATTTTTTGAGGTAAAATGACTTCTAACAAATTTCCTCTAAATATTGCTTGAATTGATTTATTTTTGATGAAAAGTTTATCCTGTGACTCGCCATCTGTTTGTGCACCTGTCTTTGATCAGGTCTGGGAATGTGTGCAGTCACACAAGGCCAGATCCTGCATCTGGTCCAGCCTCTCCCTTCTTAGGTTGCAGAGAGAAAATTTGTTGATGGTTAAAAACTGGGGGTAGTGGGCCACTGCCAGAATACCTGAAATAGGGAAAAAGTAGAGGCGTTTGACAGGTTCATTCAGAATATTGTCACATTTGAACATATAGAGATGGTAGCTTTTAAAGAAAAACTCTAACTCATGTTCTTATAACTTTGATACTTTTCAGATGTAATCAAACTGTGACCTCTCCCTCTTTCTCTGTCTCTCTCTCTGTCTCTCTCTCTCATATGATTATGCATACATAATCATCCCATGATCTATGAAGTCTATACTGGTCTTCAAAACAGTTTAAACACAAATTTTTGTAATTCAGTGGCAGGGAATGATGATTTTTTTTCACTTGATGGCCAGGATAAAATGTTCCAAAAATGTACTGCAAAGGAAACGAAACATACAAGACATCACTTCCTATTCTAATATGTGCTTGTAAAAAATGACAAACATCTCTCCTTTCACCCAGCCCAGAATTCATGTATCCACATGGGCCCTATCATCTAGCAGGAATTGCCTAACTGGTGGAACAAAAGTGGAGAAAATTAAGTATGATGAATTACCTTTTGATTTGAGTTACTCTTCACTGGCCAAAAATACAAAAGAAAATAAATAGTCGTGGGAACCGAGCAGCACAGATGTTCAGACACTGAGGACGAAGTTGGAGTTTGTGAAGCCACCATGCTTCATGCTTCTGAAGACGCGAAGCCTGTGACTCACAAGTCTGAACTTCAGTTTTGGCCCGGGTGGGTGTCAGTAAATAACAGTTGTATGAAAACAGAGTCCTCTCTACAACTTCCTCCCAGACTTGGGGTTGTGTATTTCCTAGAATGCTCCAATAACACGTTTACATAACTAGCCCCAAGCATTGGCAACTGAAGAATGCACTCTGGTCCAGCTCTGGATATGACTAATGGGAAAGTTTGTGTTCTATTTAAAGAGGACTGTTAGTATCTATTTAGATAAGAGACAGAAAACAAGAGTGTTTTATAACATGATGCTTCCCCAGGTCCCATCCACGGTTATAGGAGAGACAAAACTTTATCAACTACCTCTACACCAAATTTATATTTGATAAATTTTGGCTTGTTGCACTGGGTCCTATTGCTGAATCAGGATTTCAATATTTCTGTCCTTTTAAATTGTTCCAATTCTTGCCCTTATCTTGTGTTTTCTCCTACATAAGCAGACCTACCTGTCTCTTTTTTATTAAATCATGTTCCTTTACAACTATTATTTATTTGAACTTGAGTTTATAAATAGGGACTTTGATTATGAGGTTGTCATAACTAAGTTTTAGCTTCTTATAGAATGTATTGAAAATATGTGGAAAATTAAACTTGATATTGTCAAGAAGTGGTTAGAAAGTTGAAAAGAGTGTGTTCATAAATAGAGAACTATAAGGAAGCTGGGGAGGTTATTGCATGCATGAAATTGCCTGACATCAGTAACCGGATTATCCTGGTTAATCTTCATGGTCAACTGGATGTGACTTGGAATCACCTAGGAAATGGACCTCTGGGCCCATCTGTGAGGGCCTTTCTAAAGGAGTTTGACTATGAAGGGAAGACTTACCCAGAATGTGGGTGTCAACCATCCTGTGGGCCTGAGTGCTTTGCTGGATAAGTGGGAAAAAAAAGAAGGAAGCCATCTGAGTGTCCTGTAGTCATCTCTCTCTACGTCCTGATGTCAGACACAAAATGAGACCAACCACCCTTCACTCTGCTGCCATGCTTCTTCACCATGGTGGACTGTATCCCTCTCAAACTCTGAGCAAAATAAACCTTTCTGTCCTTAATTGGTTTTTTTTTTTTTTTGGATATTTTGTCAAAACAATGGGTAACGAATACACAGACTTAGCTGTATTTACATCCCCAAATCCAAAGCTTAGAGCTTGAACAGAGTGGGAGCTTGGATAGAGTTCATGCTGTGCTGTCATGAGAAAAGGCTCTAACAGAGCCCATCATACTTCCCTGAAATGTGACGGACACACAGCAAAGAGAAAGGTTCGGAGTGACCCCCTTTAACAGGGTGTTTCTGTGAAATCTCCTGTTGTGATTTGAAACAACTTCAGCCCATCATTGGTAGAGAAGTTAAGAGTGGCCTAACAATAGGGCTTTGCAGTCCTGGAATCCACACCGCTTTGCTAACTGCCTCTGTGCAAGTTTCTGATCCTCACAAGGCTGCCAGTATTTTCACCTATAAAACAGGAACAACACCAGTATGTATGTGAGAACTACAAGAGATAATGTGCATAAATCACTCAGCTCATGGTAAATGCTCCTTAAACAATAAGTACAAATAAATGCATTAACATATTAAATTAACAAGTCACCTTCACTTCCAAATCAAATACAAAGATCAACTGATGTCCCAGTAAGATGCGCCATGTTCAGTTGAGAAGTCCACATTCCAGACTCTCTCGGGTGTGCCTGTGTGTGTGTGTGTGTGTGTGTGTGCGCGTGCGTGCACGCACACACACACACACATGCATTTGCATCTATTCTTGAATCCAATATTTCACAATTTTCCTTTATGTTAAAAATGTCCCCAAAACATGTGTGAGGGATTGACATTAGGTTGACTTTTGCTTATGAGTGCAGTACATACACGTGTATGTGGCCATGCTGTGCCCCGTGTACTAACTGCAGTGGGGTACACATGCCTGTGGCAGCCAGAGTGGGAAGACAGGTGTCCATTCATTCCATCACTCTTCACCTGTTCTTATTTGAGTTAGAATCTTACTGATGCCAGAGCTTGCCAATTTTTTCACTAACTTTGATGATTCCATGGTCTGCTCCCCTACAGGACTGCAATTACAGACATGCGTTCTCATTCACAGCTGTTTATGTGGGTACTGGGGATTGAACTCAAGTGGTCTTCTCAGGCCCTCTTGCTTTCATTGGAAGTGCTCATAACTGCAGAGCTATCTCTCCAGCCCAGGGATTAACTCCAAAATGCCAGTTTTTAGATATGCTAAGTCTGAACTTTTTAAGGGCATACTTGAAATGTCTGTGGCAGCTTGAATGTGTTTGTATGGCCCCATCGCCTCAGTCATTCATGATTTAACTTTCTACTTGAACCCCTAGCTGGCAGATCCCTGCTACAAGGGGCCGTGTCACTGGGGGTGGATCCTGGAGTCCAGCCCTTAGGTGAGGAGAGAGCAATTTGAGTTCTGGTGGTTCGTGCTTGCTGGTAGTGCAGGCTGATTAGTTGTTTCTCTCTGCTTAGATCTATGAAGCGAGCCAGCTTCTTCCACCATTGATGGCATTCCCCTGGATTTTGTAAGCCTGAAATCAACCCACTCCTTCCATAAGCTGTGTCTGGTTGGATGTTTGTCTTAGCAATATGAAGCTGAGCAACTGTGTCTTATCTGAGTCTTAATGGATTAACTTTCTTTCATCTACAAATGAAGAAATGAATATTTTCCAATCTGAGCTGAAAATTTGTTCTAAGAATTTCCTTTTCAGTGATCAATAATATGTCATATAAATATTTAAGGGCTCTTGGAGAAGGAAGCTATGAGCAGGAGGTAGGCAGAGCTACATGGGTAAGCATGAGGGGAGTCAACCGAAACAATGTATGTATAAAAATGCCATAATGAAGCACGGTTAGTTTGTATGCTAATCTTAAAAACAGACTTTAAATAAACATATACATGAATGACAAGTGCAGATTTATAGGAAGAGAGCATTTATGTATCTTCATTTCCCTGCATGGAACTTCTCTGGACAAGATGTTAAAAATCATTCATCATGTGAATTTGACAGGCTAGACCAAGATTTAAACACTCTCTAATATTACTGAGTCTTTTAGAACAAAAGCTTTTCCTCAGTAATTTTGTAGGAGTATATAATGATGTATAAAATTCTACTCCAAGAAATAATGGGCTCGGGAGATGGCTCAGTGGATCAAGCATTTATTGCACAAGCTTGAGTCACTGAGTTGGGATCCCTAGATCCCAAGTAAAGCTGAACAATTAATATTGATATCTTTAATCCCAGCGCACTTACAGTGAACACGAAGGCTGGAATCAGGAGGCTTTCAAGAAGTCAGTTCCTCTGATGAACACAGTAATGAGCACAGGAGGTCCTGCCAGGTGGAAGGTGTGCACTGACCCCGGAGGTTATCTCTGACCTCCACTTGCAATCCGTAGCCAGCATTCACCCACTCTGCACACATTCCAGAAGATAAAGAATTAGTGATTCACTTCCCTATTCATACAAACTCTTTCAGGAAACTCTTCCCTGCCATCATCTGTGTATATATAGCTTAGCATCTCACCTTTCTCAGAAAGATCCAGAGCCTGGTCTTTCTGTGACCCATCTGGCTTCTTCACAAACACACCATATTGTCCGTGTTAGAAGCTTTACTGTCTTTGTTAATTACCTAGCTGTCTCTTGGGAAGTATCCCTGTCTTCCTTTCCAAATAGGTCTGTGTTAATTATTTGTTGGCTTCCTGCCCACAAAGAAATTGCATTTGAATTTTTCCTCCATGCTGATATTCAGATAGTATTTTTCAAATAAAGGAACTCAGATGATTTCCCACAAGTGACTCAGTCACTAAAACAAATTGGAAATCCATGAAAAATTGCCATACATCTCTTCCAAGTTTCTCCTAAAATATTTTGTCCCCTTTCCAGTTTACCTAGACAGGCATACTGAACAAAAAAAAAAAAAAAGGCTCGAGGACTTTGAAAACTTTCCCAAAGGCGATTCTTATGTGTGCATTTGGTAGTATTCAGATAAGAGAATAAAAATTAAAATACAGCTTCCGCCACGGTCCCCAGAAAACATAAGTGGAAGGGGAGAGGGAATGAGAATAAACATGTGAATTTGAGAAAGAGTAGTAGACTATCAGTAGGAAAAAAGAATCACTGCTTCCAATAGAAATTGAATTTTTAGGGGGCTGGTGAGGTGGTGAGACAGGTAAAGAGGTGTTTGCTTGCAAAGTCTGCCCTCCAGGGTTTAATTCCCCAGTATTCATGTCAAGCCAGACACAGAGTGGTGCATGTGCATAGGGTTTGTTTGCAGCAGCAAGAGACCCTGGCACATCTACATTCTCTCTCTCTCTCTCTCTCTCTCTCTCTCTCTCTCTCTCTCTCTCTCTCATAAGCAAATAATACATTTTTAAACAAAGAAATTGAAATTTTACTCTTCAATTTATACCCTCTGCTATTTCTTTTTTTAATATTTTATTTATTCATTTTCAAGCAGAGAGAGAGAGAGAGAGAGAATGCACCAGGGCCACCACCTTGTGGGTCTGGTTTATGTGGGTCCTGGGGAATTGAACCCGGGGCCTTAGGCACTGGAGGCAAGTGCCTTAACCACTGAGCCATTTCTCCAGCCCTCTGCTATTTCTTTTTCCTTTTGGTATTATTGGACTTTCCAGCATCTTTTGTTTTCCAAATACTTTTAGAAGTTTGTTCCTTTAGGATGTAGTAAAAACTCATGTATTACAGCAATAAAGCCAAATGGAATTTATTTCTCAGACTGATCTCAGCTCATTGTATGGATAAACCAAGACTCAGGGAAGGAAATCAACTTGAAGTTGAAATCTTGGAATGGAACCAGTTTTTTTTTTTTTTTTAAGTATTTTATTGGGGAATGAAGAGAGAGCAAGACAGAGACAGCCAGCTCCCTAGCCCTAGAACCAGTTTTTGAGAGACCTTTGGGATAGTTCCATTGTGATCAAAGCAGAGGAATTTCATGGGGATAAAAGGACACCAGGAGGTGTTGATTTGTCCTTTATTTCTGTTTGTAGACTTAAAATTCTGTTTGTCTGATAATTAAAGTCTTTCACACTTAATTTGAGACTTACAATTTCCAAATGCAAAATGCTTCCTTCAACACACCTTCAAGTAAGGCAAATCAGAGTCACTGTCGAGTTTATTGGTTTTTATCATTGCTTTATTGTAGGCAGGCAAGGTGCCAATGACAAGTTCAAGAGCATGCCCAGTCTGTTCAAGTTTAGCACCATTTAGTTCTGCAACCTCTGCACATGGTTCACAGCCCCATGTGTCGTGTATAGGTTTGAGTTAGCTTTAAAATCACAGAGATATTTTCACTGTAAAAGTCTTGGGGGATTTTTAAGTATTTCGTGTTTGGAGGCACTAGTGTGAATTGAATTTCTTGCTATTAGCATATAAAAATCCACTTTATATATTAACAAATATTTTGTATATTACTTACATTCAAAATACAGTTGTTTTCTTTTATAGTTTTTTTTTTTGATAGGATGAATAGATTTTCAGATGTAGACCTACATATTTATAATAAACCTCATGGGAATGTTGCATATTCTTATAAAAATATATTTTAGTTATTTATACTTTTATTTATTTATTTGCAAGCAGAGAGAGAAAGAGAGAGACAGAGAGAAAGAGAGAGAGACAGAAAGGGAGAGAATGGGCATACCAGGACCTCCAGCCACTGCAAACTCCAGACACATGTGCCACTTTGTGCATCTGGCTTTCTATCTTACATGGGTACTGGGAAATCTAACTGGGGTCCTTAGGCTTTGCCTATAAGTGCCTTAACTGCTGAGCCATCTCTCCAACCCCCATTTTTTTTAAATTGAGAATTCTATAGTTCTAAGTTATCAACTTCATTTTGAAAAGTAGCCTTCTTTCTCGTGCGGGCCCCACGGAGTCCTGTGATCATATTATTTGCATCTACTAAGATACAGCTCCATCACATGACTATTGAGGAGGAGGCCCTGTCCTTGGTATTCTCCCCTATGGCACATGCCTTCTCCACCCTCCTGTCCACTCACCCTTGGCAACCTCATAGCTCAGTGTTTATATTTCATTGTCATTTTTGCCACGTTAGGTTCTGATTTATCTGTTAGGCATTCATAGAATGTTCTGGTATTCATCTTACAGCACTTAACACTAGGTTATCACTGTCTGCTTGAATCTGTCTCTCCCTGAGCTGCTGTTGTCTTTTTTAAAGATAACAGCCATGTTCAGACTTTTAACTTTGCACAGCACACTAGTTGCTCGGCTAATGATTACTTTTAAAAATTTTAAAAGAATGTGGTAATGATTTGAATTATGAAATAGATTGATAAGTGCTTTGGCTCACAGTGACCCCTTCCCAATATGGATCCTCGTACTGCTCAAGTGTGAAAGTTCTCTTAAGGAGGTCCAGGGGGTTCGTGGTATTCTTGAGACCATTGAGTAAGAAGATGTATCGTGATCTCCATCACAGGTGTTGTCGTACATACCATGCTACATTTCTGTCTTGTCAAATGTAATGCTGACAGTGCTGGGGAGATGGCTCAGTGGGTGAAGGGTTCCCTGTGGAGGAGTAGAGTTCAGATCCTGACACCCATGTGATGTCAGGCAGGACAGCACACATCTATGATCCTAGTGCTTGGGGAGATGGAGACAGGAGGAGAGCTTTTGAGCATGACAGTCTAGCTGAATTCCATTGAGCTCCAGGTTCAGAGTTCACTGCTGCCCTTTTTGGTGTAGAATTTTATTCTGGGACCTGGAAACAAACCACGCCTTCTGTTCACCCGGATCCCTTTTGGTGTTCACATACAAACAGGACCTTAGGTTACTCAGCCTCCTGGATTCTTCAGGATGGGTTTCAGAATAGCATCTCCCCTCCCTGAATATGTTATGGTTATTTACATACAATTTAATTCTATAAGCTAGAAGAACGTGAACTTTATGAGAAAATACTGATGTTTTAACATGTCAGGATGTATAATTGCCTATTCACTGTTTGAAAATGTCAATTCCAATAATGTAGGCAAACTACATACATGGGAATTTCACTATTTTTCCAGCCATGGTTACATCTCTAAGCTTGTGTACATGGTTCTTCATTAACTAACTGGCACTGCTAATTATCCATTGTCTTTTCTTAACATTATCCAAGTGGCATGAATTTAGCCACTACCAGCTTTCCCAGGAAAAAAATGAAATCTACTTTCACAGCTGGAAATAATTTAGTCCTTGGCATTAAGCTCCTCAGCCTTCTATCTTGGGAAAAATGCTTTTTTGATCCAACAGTTTATTGCAAAATGATTCAGGCTTCTGTTTACATGATGAAAAAAAAACAAGATAAATGATATTATTTTATTGGGAAACTGGGACTAAAATGCCTTCAAAGCAATTTGGAATTTCCACATCTTCTTGAGCTGTTTAGTTTCCTTCAGAAGAAATGCGGCAGCAGCTTTAATGATCAATTTTGTTTGTTTCCCGTCCTTTTCTTATTTTCCTTAATGAAATGTCTTCCTCTAGTCACTGACTTATCCCCACGTTAAAAGAAAGTTTCCCAGCATATGGCATGCAATCATTTCTTAAAGGTATAATAAATTGTAATGTGGTGACGTAAAGCAAGCTAATTGAATTTACACTAGCTTTTGTGACTGTGCAGTGAATTTATTGGTGCTTTTTTTTTTCTAAAACAGCTAAAGGCAATTTAGTAGAGATGCTAAGCGAAAGCGAACTCACTTCAAATGGAAAACTTCAAAAGGGGGACAAATATCCTTAAGTGAACTATGTCTTTTTTAGTGGAAGCATGATGTATGTGTGTGTGTGTGTGTGTGTGTGTGTGTGTGTGTGTGTGTACATGTTGAAGCCATGTGGATGTGAGATGTCTTACAAAATCACTCTCCGCCTTGTTTTTTGAGACAAGACACCAACCATGAAACTCCCTGGCTTGGCTGAATTAGCTGCCAGCAATCAGCTGGGATCTTCCTGTCTCCCTGTCTCCATCTCCCCAGCCCTGTGATTCAGGCATGAGCTGTAGACCCACCATTCCGTGCCTGCTAGAAATTCAAATCCAGACCTCGAGCTGGCATAGCAAGCACGTTACCAACTGAGCCATCCTCCTGGGCCAGAATACACTTGAAAAAATAGACCCCTAAGTCCAGTCCAGTAATAAGGATAGCCAGGCAGCCTATAATTTCTCCTACAACCAACAATTATATGTAACTTTTTTCAAGACCAACTTAAAGAATAACATGATAAAATTAATGATACGCTGATTAATCTCTGTGAAGCGCTGGATCAAGACCAAAGGAATAGGAGGTGAAAGGCTGAGCATCAGACTATTGGGAAATAGAAGATTTGTTAGAGAACCCCAAACAGCGGTCTATGACTTTCAGCAGTTTGGAACTGAGGACTCTTGAGAATAAGATTAGTAGATTCAATGAACAATGCATTTGCTTTGGGCTGTGCCCTGCTATTTGAAGAATTTCTTTTCTTTTTATCGAATGAGGTCTGAGCAAGTATTATCAATATTTTCCAGATAAATTTATGGGTCAGCAATATTCTCATGTTGCAATTAAGATTTTCCATTACTAAACAGGAATATAAAGATGTGGCCAAGTCACAGTAAGGTTCACTAACCAACACATGACTTTCCCTTCATGCATCTGTTGGTGCTCACACAGACCCTTAGCATTATTCACGGGTTAGTTCCAAAAATGCAGAAGAACATTTCACAAAATGTTTCAGAAACACATTACTGCCTTAGGAACACATACCAAATTCTAAACGAGAGCTTGCCTTAGGTCCTGGAGATCTGTTGCTTAACAATGTGCATATACTTTATTACATAGAAATGCCCATAAGATACACTCTGTTATGTTTTTTCACCACAAAAAAATAAATCACATCTGGGGCTGGGGAGATGGCTCAGCAGATAAAGTATTTGCAATGCAGGTGTGAAGACTGGAGGAGTTTGGACCTTCAGCCACCCCTGCCTTCAGCACCCACATCAATTCCAGGCCTCAGGAGGGAGAGATGGGAGACCCCTGGGGAAAACTGGCTCTCAGGGAGCTCTGGGCTCCAGTGAGAAACCTGGTGTCAATAAATAAAGACGAGAATGCTTGGGGAAGACACCTTATGTCAACCTCTGGCTTCCACATGCACACATATCCATACACACACGTGTCCACACACATACAAAAAAAGAAAAGAAAAGCCAAGTTCAAGGTCTGCTATTTGCAGTCAGCTGTGTTCTGGCCCCTCAACTCCCTCATCTGTGCTTCTTAATTTAACAAAAATTTCAAGAACCTGTTACATACCAGAGATATGTAAAATATATCAAATTAACTAAGGCAAACCCAGCCCACATGCAGACTTTAAAATGTCCCTCAAATGGAAAAGGCTACCGTGTTTGTTTTGATTCACGTGCTTGGATATCTTTAGACATCACCACACACGCCATACCTGCTTCCTGTACCTGTTTTCACCAGTTGATGATTCTCTGACAGCAAACCTGCTTCTCAACTCCTCATTCATTCTAGAACCAACAATCCTTTTATCATCGAAGTTGTCACTCAAGCACAGCCCCAGAAATACAATGTTTGAGTGGCCTTCCATTGTGTGTTCTGTCACCTAGCTGTTTCTAATCCCCTAGGCCTGGCTGCAGCGTTCAATAAATAGAATGATATGTACTGTGATAAACACTAAGGACATTTGTCAACTTGAAGTGACACCAGAAAGATTCTTATTCTCCCTACTTAATACCAAAACACCATTTCTTTAATCTGAATATTTCCTGTCTTTACTTATTGGCTCTAAAGTTCAATCCATTTCACCCAACGTCGGATATGCTAGACTCATGGTGTCGTGAAGGCCATGAATGACCTCACTGAAGGTAGGCAGAGCAGTTCATGAGGGCTTCTTCTTCACTGTGCAGTGTTCTCAGAATGGAGGTCTCCTGATGCCACAGTGTGATGGATTAGAAGGTTGGGAGCACATGCATGTTTCCCTAGTGCTAGCAGGGGCCTGACTTCCTTCTGGTGCTTTCTTCTGTGTGGATCCACCAAGCCTCCCATAGAGGCTCCCTTGCTTGGGACACTGAAGGCTGAGAAGGGGACAGGCTAGGGCTAACGAAAGCAGGAAGGGGCCTTCTGCATGCTGGCTCACACCAAGGGGACTTGTAACCTCGTGAGTAACTGTCACTTCCTCCATTCCTCAGAGCTTGTAACTCATTTTAAGTAAACATATTTCAGTGTGACCTTTGGTTCCTCATCCATCTTTGGAAGGAAGCCTGCCTAACCACTCTGATGTTGTTGGAGATACTGTTGGAGCTATGTCTTTTTGAGTGAAGATATCACGAGTTTCCCAAAGTTTGAGATCAGCCTGCCTAGACAAGGTCCAGATCACACACTCTCTCTCTCACACACATACACATATGCACACAAACATGAGATAGTTTCTTTATACCTTAAAGGTTGCTTTGATATAAGAAACACCCAGCACTGTCCTCAGAAAGCCACAGGATTCTTTCATCCCTCTCCAAATAGAAATTTGAGGTATAACTTACAAGTAAAAGTTGTACCTATTTATGGTGTACACATGTTTTGATAAACCACTGCAGAATGATTTACATAATTAAGGTAATTGGCATAGCTGTCCCATCACAAAGTCATGTCTGCGTCATGAGACCATATTTGACTTAGAGGACATTTTAAATTCACAATTTAATATCCTTCACTATCATCCCTCAGCTATATTTTATCTCCAGAACTTATTCTTCTTACATAATTTGTCCATTTTCAGCAGCATCTCCCCGTTTCCCTCTTGTATCAGCCCTTGGGAGCCTCCATTTTACTCTCTGCTGCGAGTCTGCATTTTTTTTAGATTTCACATATAAGTCGAATCACAGAGCTTATCCTTCTGTGTGGGAGCTCTTAGGGTAATATCCACCTGCTTCATCCATGCTATTGGAAATGCCAGGATCTCTCTTTTAGGAGTGACTAAGGGGCTGGAGAGATGACTCAGTGGTTAAGGTGTTTGCTTGCAAAGCCTAACGACCTAGGTTCAATTCCCAGTTCCCACATAAAGCCAGATGCCCAAGGTGGTGCATGGGTCTGTCTGGAGTTCCTTTGTGTGGCTAGAGGCCCTGGGGTATCATTCTCTATCTGCCTCTCTCCCTTTCTCACTCTCTCATAAATAATTAAATAAAAATATAATTTTAAAGTGACTAATCCATTAAAATTATACAAATATGTGTGTGTTTATTTTCCTATGTTCATGTATCATATTTTCTTTATCCATTCGACTATCTATGGACATATAGGTTGACTCCATGCTGCAGTGAAAATGAGACCTGATGTCATTTCTCTTGGATACATAACCAGAAGTGACATTGCTAAATCATATACTATTTAATTTTTATTTTTTTTAACAACATACTGTTTTCCCACAATGACGCTACCTACCAACAGTGTGTGAAGGCTCTTTTTTCTCAACATGCTTGTGAGTACTTTCATTGTTTGTTTTAGTAATGGCCATTTTATCAGATTGTAGTCTGATTGACTTGTTATTTTATTCAGAATTTTAATGTATGAACTTACTTTTCTTTTACATTTCTTTTTTTTAAATATAAATTTATTGTCCATAATGAGTTACATTATTTAGTGGGCAAACCATGAGTTGTTATCCCGAATTCCCCAATTCCCCCCCTCCCCATCCCTGATCAGTTGGATATCCTCCTCCGTGGGCTGTCTGTATTAGTCCTTGTGGCAAGGGATCCTGGATATCCTAGTACTCAGCCTGGTCTTCCTGGCCCAAGTGTGTTGTTACTGATGGGTGCCATGCCTCTGGACCATCTCCCCCACCACG
>PVHP010041918.1:0-15193 GCA_004024765.1 Zapus hudsonius
TGAACACAGCACAGACTATGGAAACAGGACATTCAGAGACCATGCAGGAAAAGAGATGGAAGTCAGCTTCCTGTTGGCTAGCTCTCATTATGCTGGGAAACACTATATGATCTGTTGGGGGTAAATGTTACCAACATAGTGCACAAGCAATGGATCCTGCAAGCTATAACAGCAACCGGTCAGGCAAGATGTTCCCACCAGTGCAATAGTACACATATTTATATTTTTTTTGGGGGGGGGGAGGTGGGGTAGGTGGGAGTAGTCAACTTTTCTTTGATTGGACATGAGGCCTTCTCGGGGAGAGGGAATCCATGCCTGGTACTGAGAACCAAGTCAGAAGCTAGAGCTTGGAAGAGAATAGATCCTGAGGGAAGGATCCACTGTTATTTGGCTAAATTGATAGGTTATGTACATCAAAGATTCTTCTAAATCTCTACACTTTTTCTCTTTTGATCCATGCTGCATTCACTGTTGGTTAGAGAATCTGCTTTTTACAGTTGGGAAATTCCAGGGAGACTCAAGACACATGAGAATGCCAGATAAGAAAGCCAACTTCCTAGCAGGAGACCAGTCATCTCTATCACATCTCTGGCTTCTCCCTCCACCATTGCAGCTACTATACATGGCCTCTCTTTTCTCATCTTTAAATTATTACATCTTTCTCTTACTAAAATTCCAGTGTTGGTTTTCTGATGCTATCTGTCCTAAGCCATGATTGCTACCCTCTGCTTGTGCTCACTAGTTTGTTGGAGCCGAGCACTTCTTCAAATGGATCTAGGTTTTCCAGAATGGACTCTGGACCCTCTCTCTTGATCTGTTTGCGCTGTTTCCCAAGTTTCTTTTCTCCTTTTGCTATTAAACTAGTGTTTTTCTAATATCATCCATCAAGGGTGGTGTGATGGTTAGGTTAGGCTTTGTTGTCAACTTGATCTTTTTAATTATCTTGGGTGGGTCTCTGAGGATGTTTACAGGAAGGCAGCCTCTCAGTAGGGGGCAGGATATAAGGAAGCTCAGGAGAGCTAGAACTAAATATCCTTTTCTGTGTGGGCAGTGCAGAAAGGAAATTCCAGAGACTCAGGAAGCCATTAAGTCTGGGATAGGGTTGCAGGACCTTACCTGAAAGCTATATAAAGGGGAAGAAATTCTCTCCTTGGTCCTCCTGCCTGTTTGCTGTTCTGTGTGTTTGCGGTAGGTGATGGGTTTTTCTCTCTGCTTGGATCTGTGAAAGAGGGCCAGTCTCCTTTGCTGTTACAGAACTTCCCCTCAATCTGTAGTTTCAATAAATACTTTCCTTCCCCAAATTGTGCCTGGTTTGAAGATTCATCCCAGCAGCATATGGGTGACTATGACAGGTGGCTGTAGGATGGCTTATGACCAACCAATTTTGGTTTATTCCCCAAAGATGCAAGCATTTGGTGCATGGGGTCAACTCACCATCTTCTCTTTTCTTTTTGATTCATTTTAAAATTGAATTATTATATTTTTGAGTTTTAAGAATTGTTATATTCTGGATGGCATTCCTTTGTTTGATGTGATGAGTCTTTTGCAAATACTTTCTTCCAAATTATAGCTTGTTTCCTCATTCTGTTCACATTAACTTTGGTGGGATAGGAATTTATAAATTTAATTAAGTATATCTTACTGAATTAGTATTTAATGGGCAATGCCTTTTTATTGAACCTATAACATCATTGCCACATTTGAGGTCAGATATGCTTTCTGTATGCTCATTTCTTAATTTTAAATTTTAGTTAAGGGATATGAATATTTTCAGTTAATTTTTGAAATACAAGATGTCCATTAAGGTTTTTTAATTTCTTCTAACATGCTTTGTTGAAAGAACTAGATTGCTCAAATATGTTGCCTTGGTTTCTTGGCCAAAGATGCTTTGATGATATTTATGTGTGTACTTTTGGATTCTGTATTCTCTTTCTTGTTTTTAGTTTTGCCAATTTTAGTAAGTCCTGAAGTCAGGCAGTAACAATCATTTGACTTTGCTTTTCTCCTTCAATATTGTATCAATTATTTTAAGCCTCTACATATATTCTTTAGAGTCATTTTGTCAATTCCAAAAACTAATTTATTTTATTGAAATGGTATTGAATTTATGAAACAAAATGGAATGGTCTGACATCATGCCAATATTGAATCATCTCAGAGCATGGGCTGTTTATTTACTTAGTCCTTTAATTTCATCAGAGTTTTACAATATTCCTTCCTTATATGGTTGTTGAGCATATTTTTAAAAATTTTAATTAATTTTCAGGTTCTAGTGTATATTGAAGTTGTTTTTCCTTTGCTCATATGCAAGGAAGTAATTGATTTTGTATATTAACTTAATATCCTACAACTTTGCCACAATTGCTAATTGTTTCCAAGAGTTTGAATATCATTTTAGATTCTTGACATAGATGATCATTTCTGTACAAACAAATACAGTTTTCTTTCTCCTAACTCCCAGTGAATGTTCTTTCATTTCTTTAATTTCCTGACAGCCTTAGCAAAGATTCCAGTATGATGTTTAAAAGAGTGTGGTAAGAGGACCCATCTGTGGTAGTTTAAATGTATGTCCCCCAAAGGCTCAGATGTTTTATTCAAGCTTATAACTTGGGTCTCCAGGCACCTGATTGGAGGAGGCATCCCTGGGGGCATATATACTGGGGTCCAGTCCTAAGCTGTGTTTGTGAGTATGTGGGACCCTGCTGAGGGGCACGGAGGATATAAGGTTAAAGGAAAGTTGAAGCTGGCCTGAAACCCCGATAATTATTTATCTGAGACCGGTAGGAGTTTTGGTCACTGAATTCTCCTTCCTTTATCCTAAAAATTCCAGCCCCTGGTAGAGCTCAACAAACCCTGATAAGCCCAGGCACTTTAAGGCATGAGTTTACTGGAGCTCACATTCCTCAGCTGACTAACCTGGGCAATAAGAGGTTTAAAGGTCACAGCTCCTCTGCAGCCACCACCATTCATTACATACCTAAAAACTTGGAGCTGAGAGAGTCCCCTCAATTTATCTATGCAAACCAGGCATTGACAGGTTACTGGCCCCTGCCAATCCCTTCATGAAACATCCACAGACTACCCTGCCCCTACCAATCCCCTTACCGCTTACGTCCCTGCCTCTGATTTTCCTTCCATAAAAGCAACTTTTTTGCATAATAAATGAGCTGTTCACTGCAACTGCCTCCCGAGAGTTCTTCCTCTACTCAGCTCACCTCTATCCCAAGACTCTGTCCACACAGCCCCGTGGACAGACAGGGAGTTGATGTGTGCTGCAACTCCCCAAGGAATCCATGGAACCACAGGGGTAGAGCTGATTTTCCAGCCCACATATATGCAGTGAAGCCTGAACTCTGGTTGCGTTCCTATTGTTTCCTGTCCATTTGTGTGTGTGAGTTTAGGTTTTCATGAGCTGTTTGGTTGTTTCTCCCTATTTGGATGTATGAGAGCAGCTTCTTCTACCACCGATGGAACTGGATCTATAAGCTTGAAATAAACCCCATTCATCCCATAAACTGAGTCTGATTTGATTGTTCATGCCAGCAACATGGAAACTGATGATAACAGAAATTTGGTACCAGAGGTGGGGTTCTTTGCAGTTGAATCTGACGATGTGGATTTTGATCTTTTGGAATTTGCACTCTCAATAAATGTTGACAGAATTGACACTTGGGAATAAAGACACCTTCCAGAGTGGTAAGTCAAGTTTTATGGGCTATTCTGGTGAGAATTTGAAGATGCTAAGTGTGTAGAAAATAGTGTTGACTTATGAATTAAAGAACACTTTTGCAACTCTGCTACTGGCATAAAGGCTGTCTTCATTCTGCTGCCCATGTCCAAAGAGTCTGATCAAGGTTGAATTTGAAAGTAATGGAATGGTGTGCTTGGATAAAGATATAGAACTGAAAGATAGAACATTTAAAATTGAAAAAAACTCATATAAATTTAGCTGGGTGTACCTTTAATCCCAGCTCTCGGAAGGCCGAGGTAGGAGGATTGCTGTGAGATCTAGGCCACTCTGAGACTACAGAGTGAATTTCAGGTCAGCCTGGGCTAGAGTGAGACCTTACTTTGAAAAAAATCATACAAGTTTAAAGTTACAGGCACATAGACTGGTTTTAGGTTACTGAAGCTGCTATTGTCTAGAAGATTACCACCATAAACTATTTTCAATTGAAACAATGGAAACATGTCTGAGGTGATTTCACCCAGGAAAGACTGAATGGTAGAAATGTGAACTCTTTTAAAAGGAAGAATTCTAGAAACAAACCTGCTCATCAAGGTCATGTTTTCATTCCTTCCTGGATTAAATATGGCTGTGTGATTACATACCTGATATTAATTTGGAAGCATGAAAAATATGTGCAAGAGGGTCATAAGTACACATAGTTTCAGAAGACACTGTTGAGAGGCTACTGTGACCCAGGGCCCATGATGTCCCTGACAGAGAGACCAATGAGGCCATTGTAAGATGGACAATGGTTTGCAATGGCGTCCCAATGATGTTTTGAATATACCAGAATTGTGCAATGGAGTGCTGTTGGCTTGGGATGGAGATTTTCCCTGGCCACTCAGCACAGCTGGAAGGATGGAAATCCAGAGATAGTTGTCACTAGTTATAGGTATGAACTGCAGATATTTAATGTTTACCTGATGGTTATTGATTTTGCATTGGTCCAGTCTCTCTTATAGACTTATAGCAATGTAAATGTTTACTCTCTGCCATTATGTATGTGAAATGTGAAACTTATTTTGATTTTACAGGACTCACAGTTAAGAAACAGTCTGGAACCTCAGATGAGACTTGGGACAATTTACAATGTAAAAGGATTAGGAGTTGAAGGGAGCCAAGTGTGGGATGTGGTATTCTAAATGTATGTCCCCCATAGACTTAGGTGTTTTATTAGAGCTTGCAATTTGGGTCTCCAGTCTTGTGCCTGGAAGAGGTGTCACTAGGGGTAGATCCTGGGGTCTAGTCTTAAAGTGTGTTTGGGGGTGGATCTAATTTCGAGCCCATAGGTATGCAGAGAAGTCTGAGCTGTGGTGGAGTGTTTACTGGTTTTGGTTTTCATGAGCTATTTGGTTGTTTCTCTGTGCTGGGATGTATGGAAGCAGATTCTTCCATCATGGATGGAACTCCCCACTAGATCTGCAAGCTTGAGATAAATCCCTTCCTCCTGTAAACTGTGTCTGTATGAATGTTCATCCCAACAACATGGAAGCTGACTAAAATACCGTCTTATCCTAGTCTTAATGGAAAAGCTTCTATCTACTCCCCCTTCAGTATACTAGTGTCAGTTTTATTGTAGATT
Source organism: Zapus hudsonius (assembly GCA_004024765.1). Lineage (NCBI taxonomy): Eukaryota > Metazoa > Chordata > Mammalia > Rodentia > Dipodidae > Zapus > Zapus hudsonius. The sequence goes on from PVHP010041918.1 coordinate 5,313, forward strand.
TTCATTTCATATTCAAAAAATACCTTTATCCATATTTTGCTGAATCTTTGGTCAGGTATGCCCATTAGATTTTCTGCATATATAATGTGATCTTTGGATTCTTCAATATGTGACTATGATACCTTTATATTTAGGAAGGTATATTAGTTATTCTTATCATTGCTGTGACAAAATACCTGATAAGAAATAACAATGGAGGAAGGTTTTATTTCAAATTTCAGTATGAAGGCACAGTCCATCATGGTAGCACAGGCATGGTAGTAGGAGCATAAGCACTGGGCACATTCATTCTGTAGTGTAGTAACAGAGAGCAATGGAGGCTAGTGTTAAGCTCACTTTCTCCTTTTCATTTAACTTGAGACTCTAGCCTATGGAATGGTTCTGCCCACAGTTAAAGCCCACTTCAATTAATCTAATTTAGAAACTCTCTCATAAGACATACCCAGAGATTTGTCTCATAGGTGAGTCTAGATCTTGTGAAGTTGACAATCAATATTAATGATCACAAATTGACCCTTGTCAACTTGACACCTTCAATCATAACCCTTCACCCCTTGTCCCTATAGGCTCATGGCCATCTTACAATGTAAAGTGCATTCAATTTAATTTCAAAAGTCCACATGGTCTTTACCAGTTCCAACACTTTTCAAAAATCTTAGAACTCACCCCCCATGACTCAGAGATCTGAGCTGAAGAGGGGGCAGAAAGATTGTAAGAGTCATGGTGGGGAGAATATCCAGAGACATTGCCCCCCCCCCAGCAACAACACACAAAATGGTGGTGGTGGTGGTGCGAAAACCAGGCTTCATCATGAGCTAATCATACCCCCTACCGGATGGACTGATCCAGTAATCCAGTAAGCCAGCCCACCGAGAAGGGCCCCCAGTAGGTAGGGGGCAAGGAGGAGGGAAAGGGAGTTACTACTATAATATTTGCTTATACACTGTATCATATTATTGATAATAAAGATTTTATATATGTATATATAAATATAAATTTAGACTTTTCTGTGACTCAGTAAATCTCTTAACTGTGAGTTTATTAATTACTTCAAGTTAGTAGATACTGCTTTAATCTTAGTGGTTTATATAGATTGTCTATCTTCTCACTAGTAAATTTTGTCAAGGGGCTTTGTCTATTTCTCTTATTATCCAATTCATGGGCATCAATATTCATATATTCCTATGTGATCATTTTCATGTACATAGGAGCAACAGTGCTATTCTACTGTTCACTTCTGTTAATAATTTCTTTTCTGTCTCTAACTGGAGTCTGACTTCTTCAATTATCTCTATAATTTCCTGTTTTCAAATGCTAATTCTTATTGTTTCTGTTCTTCTGCTTTCTTTGGTTTCAAATTTCTCTTAGTCTAGTTTCCGAAGGTAGAAGTTTGTATTACTGATTTTCTAAGTTTATTTTCTACTGTATACCTTCGATGAAGTATACTTTCCCCTTGGCTCTCCTTTGACAACATTCCACACATTTTAATAAATGGTATTTTCATTTTTATTCAGTTGAAGATATTGTTATTTCTATTGAGACTTCTTTGATTCTAATGCTACTTAGATGCATTGTTTGATATTGAAGTGTTTTGGGAACTTCCAGGTTTATTGTTATTGATTTCTAACCTGATTCCATCGAGGTCAATTTAAAGCTAGTTTGAAAAGTCTCTTCCAAAGATAAAGCTTGATAGAGTGTTTCTGTAGATGGTATGTTTCACTCAGTGAAATAGGACTTTCTAATGAGCTTAACCTCCTATTGGTAGTTATTAATATGTTATTGAAATGTTCATTAACAGAACTTGGCAAATAATTGGTTTGCTTTTAACAGTGCTATCAGCTTCTCACATCTAAAAATCAGTTAAAGTAAATCCAAAAATTTACTTTCAGTTTTAATTCAATTCATAAATGTTAGACTTGTACTTTTATCCTTTAAAAATGTCTGCCATAATTTCTGAATGCTTTGTTCACTAATATTCAACATAGAATAAATTATATTGTGATTATATTATGAATACAAATTTTACTGAAATGGGAAAACTACAATAATATATAAAATTAAATTAGGATGACTATGCAGAGGAAATATATTTGAAACTAGCTGCAGCACAGACTTCATAGTTGCCATCAGTAAAACACGAGACATCAACCCTGCCAATTGAAGCAAAATCTGCAGTTATACAAACTTGCTCAATTCTATGTATTTACCAGAAATATTATTTTCTGATGAAGTTTCTATTAAATTAAATAGTCAATAAGTAAATTTTCAGATTTGCAATATGATCTTTCTTTGCTGCTCATTAAGAATAAATTTTAGAAAATGTCTAAATCTTTACAAAGGATTACTTTTAGAATTACCCTAAATGCCCAGTTGGTTATATTCTAGGAAAAAAAACATATTTACACATTGTTTATACTCTATTACAAATAATTGAAAATATGTAGCTGATTTGACAAGTTAAATATTCAAAGCCTTCATCTTTCAACTTTTAGTAAATGGTTTCTACTGAGAACAAAGTATACAAATAGGAAAAATATGCACTTTATTGCTTCCAAAGCCTAAGATTGAAAACAAAGTAATGGATGAGGGACCAGTTAGAGAACAGGAAGTGACTATGACATTTGATATACTTTAGAATATCTTTACTTAACGGGAATATCTTGATGACATTCTTATTTTTGTCTTAGTATGTATATTTTAAACCAGCAAATAATAAAAGTGAGAAGATTTGCTATCTTGAATCATCTAAATCCCAAGAAACAAACGAGATAACTTTTTATGATCCTTGCTTATAACAATATTTATAGAAGAAATATATAAGAATTCAGTATTATTTTTATGTGAAAATTATTTTGAGATTACTCTTCATTTAACATTATGTAGTCTGAATATGTCAGATTCCTCAGTAATGGTAGAAAGGCTATTTTCTCCTTTTAAAACCTCCTGCCTTCTTTCCTTCTCTTAAGCAGTATAATGATTTTTCTAAACCTCACTTTCTGTGGCCATGGATTTCATTTTTCAAATTTCTGAGACAAAAACCTGGATGGTCTAAAATCAGTGGAAGTTTTGTGTGACTCTGTGTGTATGACACCTAAATCTTGAGTGAAAATCTCAACCCAGAGCTTAGAAAATCTTTTCTCTCAAAGACACCTCAAGTTCACTTATCACTGCTGCTAGAGCCAACACCTGTGCTGTCTTTGCAAACAATGCTGCTATCATTACCAGCTGACACCTTCACAGCCTCTCCCTCAGCTACTCATCTGAATCCCTGGTTCTCAGTCTAAACCCCATGGTGTCAAGCCCAAGTCTCACACTAGCCATAATTACGCAGGAGCTAGAAAGTTAGTGGCCAATTTCTGTGGCATTCTTCATCAGGACCATGCAGGGGCTGGAACACACCAGAACCTAGATGCTGTGAAGAAGCAGTGGCTGCCCAGAGGAGCCTGGGTTTGAAGCTTCAGTGTCAAGGGCAGAAACCTCAACAAAGGCAGCCATGGAAGGGGCAGTGGGAGCTTCCACGGCAGCTCCAACTGGTCTTCCTTGGAAGGTGCAGAAGTTCCCATGGGGGCTGGTCTTCCTTGGAAGGTGCAGTGGAGTGTCCCTGCGGCTGCAATGGGACCTCCTTGGAAGGTGAAGAGGAAGCTGCAGGGAAGGCTTCAGTGATTCTCAGAGCTTGGTTTTCCTGTCAGATCTGGCCTCAGGACAGATTTTGCCTCTGATCTTGCATCCTGTCCTGCCTCCTCTTGGCTGCTCACTTCCCAGGACTGTTCTCCAGATGCTCCATGATTTTTAGGTCAACACAACTTTGCTCTTATTGATATGGAGAGAATTTTGGAATTCCCCCCTCCCCGAGTTCATATCCTCTAATGTAAAAGAATTATACACAGGGACAGAAATAGATCTTAATTGCGAATTTATTCCTTTTAGATTAATTAATTGGGAAGAGGAGAATGGGATGGAACTGTTGCCTAGCCACCACGTGGTCTGTAAGGGTCATGAAACATCAACAAAGTGCATAAATCACCCAAAAAGTGAAGAAAAGAAATAGCACACAGGTTAAAGAAAATTTCCCTTCTCCCCTCCCCTCTCTGATCTAGGTATCGAGATCAGAGACAGGCAGAGGTTAGCACTCACCGGCCCAGTTCCAAGCGCCTCCCAGCCAGCAGTCCAGACAGAAGAAAAAAGTCCCTGGCCAAGTTTAAGTCCGGACTTTTAAAGATTTCCTTGCTGGGGGGAGTGGCGAGCCTTGGCCTGGGAATGTCCTGTGACATGAGGTCATCTGTCTGAGGCCACTTCCTATCTACCTGTGGGAGGGTCTTTCTCCTAACCCCTCTCATTATGGATTTATTTTTCTGTGTTTATGACCCCGAGTGTGATTCTGTAGCTCAGAATGAAGAACTTTGGTCAATATTAACTCCTGGAGAACCTCAAGGTCAAGTGAAAAGACACTAAGCTATGCTCCAGTTCTCTAGAGGATTCAAATCAAGAATTCTAAACACCAGAAATATTGACTCAGCAGCATGTAGGGATACTTCAATCATAAACATGTATGGTGACCAGAAAGTCAGAGTGGAGTGTGGACCTGAGGTTAGCTGAGGTGTCTTGGTGTGCTTAGGAATCTAGTATGAACTGGATTTTGCCCCTAGCATGTCAAATGCCATGTCTGGTTTTATTTAGATGTTACAGACCTTTCTGGATTTGATTTTCCATTGATTGCTCCACTTTTCCCTACCTGGTATACTTAACTTTGTGTGTGTGTGTGTGTGTGTGTGTGTGTGTGTGTGTGTGTGTGTGTGTGTGCCTTTTTGAGCAGACTTTTCACCACTGTGTTAGCCTGGCTGGCTGACCTGTGAGCACCCAGGAAACTCTCCTCTCTCTTCCTCCCATCTGAGTGTAGACACACTGGTATTCTACAGAATCTGCTTCTTACATAGGTTCTGGGGTTCTAAAGCTAGATACTCAAGTTTGTGTGGCAAGCACTTTAATTACTGAGTCATCTGCTCAGCCTAAATGAAACTTTTTTTTTTGGCCTTGAACTCTTGATACTTTTGCTTTCACCTGTCATGTGTTAGGGTTAGAGGTATATGCTACCATGCCCAGTAAATGCAGTGCCAAGGACTGAAGCCAGGACTTTGTACATTCTACCAACTGAACTACATTCCCATCCTTTGAAATTGACTTAGCACAACTTATAAGAGATGCGGCCTTTATAGTATAAATTCATTTCATACTCCTAACAATCCTTTGGATTATTATTATTCCCCTCATTTACAATTGAAGTAATAACCCAAAATTCAGGCTGTCCACTGCCTTAGGCACGGTGCTGCTCACTACCCCACGGCCTGCATGCTGAGCACACAAGCTCCCAGATGGGAACATATCATAAAGTCCAAAAGTTCAAAGTGGTCTAGGGGAGAAGCAGGATGCTCAGAAAATGACAGTGTGGAGTGGGTTGGGGCATGTCCTGGGAATACCCGCTCACTGGTGGCAGCATGCCTAACCAAGTTCAGAGATTACCAGATTTAGTTGCTATATTAATGTTGTTAATAACATTTAAAATTCAGGTTTCTTATTTCTGTTCTCACATCATTCATTCCATAGTTTTGTTTTGTTTTCTTGAGAAGCCAGTACTTGAGGAGGTATGTAGATAATCCATTCATTGATTGAAGTGATGGCTCTAGTTAATAGTTTCCCTTGACTATGGGTTTCTTAAAGCGACTTTTCAGCTCTTCTCAGCCAATACTGGGATCCATTAATCTGGTGTGGTTTGATAGTATTTCTGTGGTCAGTAGAATCTAGAACAGTTCTCATGTTATTTCTGATTCTAGACATTAGGAGAAATATGTATAGTTTTGCTTTGTTGCCAAAATTTTCATCATCCCCCAAGAGTAAGGCTGAGCTAACCTGCTAGAGGCTGAGACACAGTGTCCAGTAGAAGATGAATTGTCTAAGCTGAGGCCATCCCAGCCGGACCCCATTTGGCCTGCCCAGTGGTTGCAGATACATGATCAAGTCTATCCAGCATTAGCAGACTTGTCCCAATGGCCTCAGGTTCATCAGTAAAAATACAAGAGTGAGATCTAGCCTACTGTCCACTTCCCCGTGGGAATACAGAGGTGGCTAACATTTATGTAGGCTTTACGGGTTATGAGAAAAAATAGAAATAGAAAATAGAAAAAATAAAAGTTAGGCATCCCTAATCCAAAAAATCTCAAGTTCAAAAATGTTCTAAAATATGAGACGTTTTGAGCATCAACATGACTCTATAAGTGGAAAATTCCACACATGACCTCACTGCAAGTACATGAAAACACTTGTGTAACATTAGCTGAAGGCTCTATGTATACTATGTATATGAAGCTCAAATGAATTTTATGTTTAGACGTGGGTCCTATTTTATATGTACAAAAATTCCTGTATCTGAAAAAAAATCCAAAATCTGAAAAAAATCCAAAATCTGACATCCTTCCTGTCCCAAGCATTTCAAAAATGGGACACTCAACTTCATCCTAAGGGCTAGTTTGCATAAAGCCCGTTGGCCCTTAAATGCTGGATATGGCGCTGAAGTCCATCCTAGCCCACCATCAATGTGCATTTCACTGCACCCAAGACTTGGCTTTGAGCTCTGCCTGGGTCAAGGCCCAGATTCTAGTCATAGAGATGTTGGGCGGGGAAGGGATAGTGGACGTTCCAGAACAGGAGCAAGAGCCACTCAGACAAGGCAAAAACTCAGAAGATGAGTCATGTCAGTAATGAGACAGGAGGAAAACTGACCCTCACATAAGGTATAACCCAGGGTTTCTGTGAAGTGAAAGCCCGGCAAGTCTCAGAGGTGATCATGCTTTGTAGACTGGTCCCAAACCCTGTGACATCTATCAGCATGGAACCTCCAGGTGAGAAGCCTATTCCATGGGGTGGAGTGGGCATAAAGGAATTACAGACAGTGTTAGCCTGGATATCTCTGCTCTCCTTTAATATTAGAGCGTCAAATTTGTTTCAGCACCTGTGGATCTGAATAAACCCTACATTTCTAAGCCCTTCTTACAGGTTGTAGTGGCCATGTACTTCTAGCCACCAGCATATAAAGGAATCATTTGTTCTTCATGGGTCTCTATTTTAAAGTATTTTATCTATTTATTTACAATAGAGAGAGGGGGAGGGAAGAGAGAGTGAAGAGAGAGAGTGAGAATAGGTGTGCCAGGGCCTCTTGCTACTTTGCAACTTTGTGCATCTGACTTTGTATGAGTACTGGAGAATTGAACCCAAGCCATCAGGCTTTGCAGGCAAACAGCTTTAACTGCTAAGGCATTCCCCAGCCCCCATGGGTGCTCCTTAAAATGAACAAACATCTTGTTTTTGATGTTTCTACTTAGTGCAGATTAGAATTTAGACATGATGGCTTCAGCCCAAGCTGCAATCCTGTACCGTGAAATGTGTCTAAATGGAAGGGCATATCTCTGGGGTGCATCTCTTCAGGTCACTTTGCAGGAGAGTAATATGAGGAACAATATTTAATCCATTCAAATATCTGCATGAAGATGCATTATATTGGTAGCAAACCCAACCCTAACGCCACCACTATGTTTAAGACAACTTTTGTTTTAGAGAAATGTCACTAAGTGTTATAACATGGATCCATTCTTTATCGTCTTAACTTATTTCAGAGCTATCTCTGAAGAAATAGTTTTAGGAATTAAAGTAGATTAAAAAACACACATACTCCACTCTGTATAATAAGCTCCCCAAATTCAGGTTTGATATATGACAGTAAATCTATTTGAAGAAGTTGGTCCAGTACATTTTGTATACATTAGCTAAAGATCTGAACAGATCATCAGAGAATCCGATAATTTTTTTTCCATCAAAAACCAACAGTTCATTTTAACTCTTATAGCAATACTGATCAGAAGCAGAATTAAAAATCTTCTCCAGATGCCAACCTGAGGCATTTAACATCTCAACTGTTTGTCGAATGTGATGTCCAAAAGACAGGGTGGTGGGTGGATGACTGAGACTTGAGAGGCAGGGCTGGGCCTTGTTGAACCTTGTTCACTCAATGTCAGCTGGTTCTCCACATTTGCACAAAGGCACCGCCCCCAAGAATAACTGTTCTGAGGCTTGTCTCGCTTGAAACTTTACCCATCTGGGGTGTTATTGCCAGGATGTTTATCTTGTATTCCTCATGTTAGCATGCGGCACATGGAGCCCACTCTTCCATCCAGAAATACTTTGAGCAGAACCTTCGTGTCACACTCTCTGGGGCAAGCGCCATTTCTTGATTTTCTCTCTGAGTCTCCAGTTCTTCTGTGGGAGAGCTCGAGCTCCATTTATAGAATCCTTATTGGATTTGTTTCCCTGCACACATCAGAGAAGAGGGGAGTGTTGAGTCACATAAGTTATAAGAGAAAGCCTTAAGCAAATCTGTTTTAGCAAGTCTTTCATGTTAAATGCTATAGTACATGTTGACATTGGACCAGATCATGCCTCAAAAAACCATGGTTTTATGCTGTGTATCACACAGTATGCCCATCTCCCTGCTACTTACCACAAAGGAAAGCACATTGAATTCAAAATATTTGAGGTCTTTGAGAAAGGTGGAGGAGGAAAGCCAATTGGCAAAAATCTTCTTTTTTCCATTTTCAGAGAAAGCTGTGGTTCATCATAAGCAAGATTTGTTGAAATAGAAAAACTCCCGTATGAACAATTAGAGAAACTGAAGATGAACCTGTTTTCAATGCACTTATTGGGGGAATTTTAATTGTGCATGCAGAGAAAAGTGGAGAGGTGGAGGAAAGAGTAGATTTAGTGAAAGCATTAAAATCACTGCAGATTTTAAAAATGAAATGTGTTCAGATGGTATATGCACATATGAAGGCTTTGTGGGGAGAGTGATTTCATAAGACACAGGGCAGCCACATGATAAAAACTCTATACAATTGCACTGACCGACTTTCTTCTTTCTCCCACTTTTACAAAACCTTCCCTTGTTTTCATCTACTGATTCCTTGTAATAATAGCTATGTAATAAGTAGTAGCTCAAGTGTAATCGGATTGGCTATTGGCGTATTTCCATGATAAATTTACTAATAATATTAAGACTAGTTATGGCATTTATTTAATGACCTAAAAGACTTTAATCAGACTCTAGACATGATGAAAGACAAAGTGTGAATGAACACATATGAATAAATTAATCTATAAGAAAATATTTCCCAATTCTTTTCTAATGTATCTGACATTTGCATATTAAATAAATATAAATATGAAACCTAATCACCAAGGGAAGAGAAATTCACTTCAGGAGAAATTTAATGCACTCTGATTAAATGAATGCTGTGACCTCCAAACCTTCTTTGAGAGTAGGCTGCTAAAAAGGTTTTTGTGACTCATTTGCATTTTAAATTGGATGAAATATTAGCATATCACATATAAAATTCTACATACATAAGTGAATACTTTTTATAAATTTGGAAATGTTATGAGTACTGGGTTCTTTTTTAAGATATATTTTTATTTGTTTTTGTATGTACATATGTGCTTATGTGCATATGTGTTCATGTGTGTGTGAGAGAGAGAAGGGGAGAAAGAGAGAGAGAGAGAGAGAGAGAGAGAGAGAGAGAGAGAGAGAGAGAGAGAGAGAGAGAGAGAGAATGCCTACACATGCCAAAGTTTGTGTGTGGAAATCAGAGGACCTTCCTCATAGATCCACCTCATATGAGGCAGGGTTTCTCTTGATCTCATTCTACGGTTGTTGTTGCTCTTTTTGCTACACTTGTTGAGAACTTCCAGAAAATTCACCTATATCAACATCCACCCCCACCTCTCAGTCAGAGTGCTTGGATTATAGGAGTCTGCCATGGCTTCCAGCTTTTTACATGGGG
>PVHP010041919.1:0-15180 GCA_004024765.1 Zapus hudsonius
TTTTTTGAGGTAGGGTCTCACTCTAGCCCAGGCTGACCTGGAACTCACTCTGTAGTCCCAGGCTGTCCTGGAATTCACACTGATCCTGCCTCCCGAGGGAGTGCAGGTTAAAGGCATGTGCCACCGTGCCCCAGCCAGGTCTATGGTGTTCTGATTTGACTTTACACACACATGCATCACTCGTGTACACACACCCACCACAACTATTACTACTAATATTACTACTATTCCAGCACTACTACATTTATAGGGATATTCTTAGGATAGTTGATTTTCCCTGAGGGAAGATAATACTGAATAAGTGGGAGAGTGGAATAGGATCATAGAATAGCTTTTATTGAGAACTTTAATCTATGTTCCCATCCTTTCATCCTTTTTCTGGTCCCCTCTTCCCTTCCCCCATTCCCTGAGGACCCTCCTCTTTCAAGGCAGACCTTCTTCTGGTTTGTTGTCTCATTCCTTTGTCCTCCTCTCTCATCCATCAAAATGTGGATGGGCTCAGGACTGTGCTGGTCTTGTGGGGGCACTGGTAGCCACTGTGGGGTCATGAATGCACCAGTCAGTTCCTATCAGGAGGACAGAGCCCCAAAGTATGCCTAGACACCCCATGGCTCTTATAGTCTTTCAGCTTCCACTTCCACAGAGTCCCCTGAGCTTTGGAGGGTGTGTAGAAATCTCCTTTCTTGTTGAGCTCTGGACAGCCTTGTTTTTTCTACTGTGAAGAGTTCTGAGTCTCCTTAGTGTCTATTGCCACCGGAATATGGAGTAGGTATGGTTCTCTGGCTAGAGAGCTCTCTCACTAGAGAGCAGCACTCATTCTTTTCTCAACTACCTGTGCAGTGTTCCCTGAGCCCTAGCAGGTGTGATGGAGATGACTTTTCCAGTGCAAACCCTATAAATTCTCTTCTCCTGGTCATTTTGGTGAGTCTTGGGGTCACCCCAGTATTTGCTGCCATCTGGAAAAAGAAGGTTCTCTTAACAAAAATCAAAATAGCATTAACCAAAGGCTTAAACATACACATATGGAAGGCTTTTTGATGGGCCTAATGTCTCCATTTAGCCAAAGAACAGTGAATCTTTCCTGTAGGGTCTATGCCTTCCAAACCATAGGCTATTTATTTATTTGTTTGTTTGTTTGTTTTGAGGTGGGGGGGTCTCACTGTAGCCCAAGCTGACCTGGATCTCACTCTGTAGTGTGAAACTGGCCTCAAACTCACAGTGATCCTCCTCCCCTTGCCTCCTGAGTGCTGGAATTAAAGGTGTGCCCGTCAAGCCATAGGCTTTTGACTGGGTTTTCAGCACCAGGCATGACTTCCTCCAACTGAGTGGGTCTTATATTTAATCAGAGAGCAGTCGATGACCCTTCCATCCTATGGGCCACTATTGTACCCATGGTTACATTGTGCCTGCCTGGTTGATTTTGTAGCTTGCAGGATCCACTGCTTGTTCATATCGTTGGTGACTTTTCTCACCCAACAGCTTGTATAACATGTTTCAGCACTTTGACAGCTATTCCGCAGGGAGCTGGCTTTCATCTCAGTTTCAGCGTGATTTCTCAGTGTCCTGTGATGTCTTCAGCAATAGTTTCTTACCATCTAGTTCTGGTGGGTAGCAACGCACTTTGGCAATGGCCTGCATCATTTTGGGGGCCTCATAGGCCTCCCTGAGCAACTCATAAGATCTTTGTTGTGAAAATGTTTTAGACATTAGTCTGGACTTTGTTTTATTGATAAGAAAACTGAGCAGGGTATGGTGGCACACACCTTTGATCCCAGCTCTCTGGAGACAGAGGTAGGAGGATCACTGTGACTTTGAGGTCACCCTGAGAAACTACGTAGTGAATCTCAGGTCAGCCTGGGCTACAATGAGACCCTACCTCAAAAAAAAAATTCATGCACCACTTTGTACCCATATAAAGCCGGGTGCAAAGTGGTACATGCACTGCACACATATGTCCATACACACACATACACGCACACAGGGTTATTTAGGGGAAAAAATCAGAGATTTAACATTATACAGATTTTGAGTGGGCTCAGATTTAAGGTTTCTAATTCTGTAAATTCTATTTCACCACTTTGTCTCCTCCAAAAGCCCAATGCCTAGATGTCAGTTTTTTCTATGTAGTGGGAGAGCTGGGCCTGCCTGTTGGCTCATGCCTGTAATACCAGCCCTCCAGCGGCGGAGGTAGGAGGATTACCATGAGTTTGTCGAAGGCCAACCTGAGGCTACATAGTGAGTTCCATGTTCACCTGTGCTGTAGTGAGACTATGCCTCAAAAACAAAACAAAAAAAGAAGAAAGGAAGGAAGGAAGAAAAGAAAGAAAGAGAAAGGAAGGAAGGAAGAAAAGAAAGAAAGAGGAAGGAAGGAAGAAAAGAAAGAAAGAGAAAGGAAGGAAGGAAAAAAGGGAGGGAGGGAGGGAAGGAGGGAGGAAGAAAGAAAAAGAAAAGTAGTAGGAATTGGGCCAAAGCTATAAGAAGGTGATGTTGGTGTCACTTAAGACACTATCTCCTCGGTGCTGTGGTCGTTGGGGTCAGAATGTGAGGCCAAATCATGCATACTGAATACAACTTAACAACTCAGCTAATGGTTCAAACATGAGAGTACATAGTTGCTTGTCTGCTTTTATTTTTATGAAATATTTCTCTGTTATACACTTACACAGAGATTTGATATGAGAAAGCTGATTGAGATCTGTAGAAAGTGGGCCTCCTAATTTAATAAGCCAATCATGGATTCGTCCATCATAATGCCCAAAGAGGCCTCCTTCTGCCCCTGTGCTCCACAGAGCTGAACAAATTCCCCCTTCAGACAGCTCCGGCCCATCCCCACAAGACTCTCCCCTAACAAGAAGAGAGGGAAGGGCCTGGGTTGCTCATGCCATGCCTTCCAACCCAAGGAGTCCCTTTCCTCTAAAGCAAAGAAAATGAGGCAGTGGAGAGGAGCCAGGAGAGCTCAGGAGTGGGAAGGCATGCTCCCTCTCTTATGTTAGTGAAGACGATAGGACTTAAAGCAGGTGGAGCACTTAGGGCTGGTATAGAGTGGGCATTTGATTAGTGGAGGCTGTTTTAATTAGAGATCTACAGAACCCTTTCAAGCTCCAGCTCCTCTATTGACTGTGATTCCAGACAAGAGAACACACGTGTCTTGTTCACTGCTGGGTCTTCAGACCAGGACTGGCACCTAGCATGGCACCTGCAATGTAACAACACTAAGAGTGTGTTGAGTAAACTGATTGCCCTCTCTGGTTTCTTCATCAATCAAATAAAGAACTTGATCTTAATGACATTTAGGTTTCTCCTGTGTTCTAACAATCTAATCTATAATAGGGGAACTCATAAAGTCTGATATACCTCTGATAGGTTTTATTTTATTTTATAGTTCTAAAAAAAGACAGAAGGATTTGCTGACAGAACTAACTAGCATTTAGAGTTACATACTGAATTCCAATATTCACAAAGGGCAATTCACTTAGAATGACAACATGCATATAATTCTCCAATAACATTAGAGTTAAATAATTTTCTCTATTTCTCCATATACATTGGTCAATTTTAGTAACAGTGTTTAGTATTTTTTATCCCATCCACTTAGTGTATTTTTTCATATATATATATATATGTGTGTGTGTGTGTGTGTGTGTGTGTGTGTGTGTGAGTGTGTGTGTGTGTGTGTGTGTGTGTGTGTGTGTGTGCGTAATTTTAAACTTTCATTTTGGAGTGATAAAAAGTATGTCCATGAGTTAAATCTATAGGTATGCTACTACTCTAAGGTTTTTTACTTCAATAGTTTAAGGTTTTTTAAGGAACAAATTCAGTGTTGCTGTGTATTCACATAATTCTGTGAGAAAATAAGCTGTGTCCCAGTCAAAACCAAAATTATTCTCTGGTTATTACCATATCAAAGGTGAGAAAATAGACTGTAATATGACCAGGACACAAAGCTCATTAATTAGTCTAGATCTGAGTACCTTTAAAGGTGCCTTTGTATCTTATTAAGGAGTTGGTACGATAATCATGAAAGTTAGCATGCTTCAGAAGAGGCTGTGGATACAGCAGTAGACCCTAGGAGTATTCATTAAAAGTATAAATTTTCACATTGGTCAACAAAAGAAAATATGCTAAAAACAAACAAATATTCTAAAAACCAAGCAAACAGTAAAAGCCAAAGACACATACAAAAAAAAAATCCAAAACATTCAAAAAGCACAATCAAACCATGAATGAATTCGGCCTTTTATGTCCTGGAGCTTGGGTTTGGAGTCTAAAAGACTATCTACTTTGTGTCTGACTTATTTTCCTGTTAGACAGGAACTGGAATTTGAACTTTGCTCTCCAAAAGCCAAAGGCCAACTAATTTAGAGGGAGTCTCTCAAAATCAATGCCGGCTTCTTCCAGTTTCATTAGTTCTGTCTGAAGTGATTAAAGGATTGGATTCCCAGTTAAGTCATGATCCTGATTACTATTTTTACAAATCACATTCATTTCTATACTCAGACCTGCTCACTGTGACATTCCTCGGGCAAGTCTGATTCATGCAGCATTCCAGGCCTGAGTGTCTTTTCAAGTTTCCAGCAGAGTCCTGAGCCTTTGAGTGATGGTGCCTTTCTTGTAGTGGCCCCAAGGTGTGGAAGTGGCTTCCTGTGGCCTAGGTGCAGCCCACCCCTCTAACTTGTTGGAACATCTGCAAATACTTTGTTCATTTCAGAGACATCTGACCACAGCGAGCCTGCCCATCTGGACCGCTTTCTTTCTCCTTATTACTCACTTAAAGCATCAATAATCTAGGAAGATACTCATTAAGAGGGAAGCCAGGAGGGCCTGGGGAATACGGTTCCTGGTTAGTCTGGTGGTTCTTCACTCACATTTATTTATTCAAATGTGATTCATTCAAACCGTGATCACTTATTAAGAGGTATTTACTACGCAAACAACGACAAACAGCAAGCAGCCTGTCCCCAAATAGGTAATATGTGTCTCACGGTGATGAATTATATTTACTTATTATGGTAATAAATCATATTTAAAGACATCTTGGATGTGTAAATTCTACAGTTGCTTTAATTCTGTTTAGGCTAGCTACAGAGTCTACGGAATATTTTATTTAAACTCTCTAACCTGCTTCTCACTCTGAAACCACATAATATTGAAAGCAACATTACATACATATTATTTTGTAAATAATAATCATTATTTTAAAAGATAACATAGGCATTTGGCAGTGGTGGCTGAGGCTCCCAGCACTGGGGAGGGGATGGCTAAGGCAAAATGGTCATGAATTCAAAGTCAGCTGAGCTACATAGGAAGGCTCTCTCAATAAATGGATGAATGAATAAATAAATAAATAAATAAATGTCCATGGCCATCTTTACTTGACAAGTGAAATGGTAGATTGTGGACTGCAGAGTAATTAGATCTATGATATGCTGTTTAATTTATACCTATGTGTTAAATTCCAAACCTAATTAGTGTTGGAAACTATCTTTTGGAAGGCATTAATTCAACTGGATCATTTTTATGCTCTTATATGACATTGACTTCACATATTTTATGTATTTATATGGTGTACAATTTGCACATTTTAATAAGTTACATTTAAACTCCTCTATCATGATAATGAAATTATACAAAGATCTGATTAACTCTGTCCCTGGAGTAATTAAGCAATAAAATATCCCTTCAAAGCACGAGGAGATTTAAGGTGTACCCAGGGTGGGGCCCATCCACCAAGGATTTCCAAACTTCAGAGTTCTTCAAGTCCTGTTGGGGTTCATCTACTTGCACGTCTTTCCTGAAGAAGTTTGGACCAATCAGGTCACTGAATTGTACCATGACGTAATGTCAACAGACTATACAGAAGTTGACAACAGGAAAAGGAAAATGCTTTAAATCCAAGACTATCCTGGGGCGTCAGCAGAACCTATATATCCTGTAAGAAATCACCTGATATCAACTCCTACCAAAAGGCTGAGCCACACCGACTATATGATGGTCTCCAGGTGCAAACATTGCAAAGGTAGATCTTTGCCATGATACAGCTCTTTGTTGTTGTTGTTGGAGAACGCTGTTTTACACAATAACCTCATACCTTGGCTGGCTGTCATTGATCTAGATTGAGACGCTTTAGAAGGTGATAGGAGGTACGCTTCTTCTTCAATCTGGTCTTCTCATCTCAACATGCTACTAAATACAGTTGGAAAATAAAAGCAGAGGGAAGCTAGACGTTTGAGAACTGAAAAACAGAACTATTTCAGTTCCATGGTGTCTTTGTTCATATGAAAAAGAGACATGCACTTTTTAAATTTATTTTTATATTTTATTTATTGATTTTCAAGGGGAGAGAGAGAGAGAGAGAGAGAGAGAGAGAGAGAGAGAGAGAGAGAGAGAGAGAGAGAGAGAGAGCGCACCAGGGCCACTACCTTGTGGGTCTCGCTTATGTGGGACCTGGGGAATTGAACCCTGGGCCTTAGGCACTGGAGGCAAGTGCCTTAACCGCTGAGCCATCTCTCCAGCCCCCCCCCCTTTTTTTAAATTTATTTTAAAGCAGAGATAGAGATGAGAGGAGAGAGAAAGGGAGAATGGGCATGCCAGGGCCTCCAGCTACTGTAGTACACGAGCTCCAGATGCATGCACCACTTTGTGCATCTGGCTTTATGTGGGTGCTGGGGAATCAGATCTGGGTTAAGTTTTGCAGGCAAGCCGTTGAACCACTGAGCCATCTCTCCAACCCCCCCCCCTTAAAAATATTTTTATTTGACACCACTTTAGCTGTATGCAAAGCAAATGTTGGGCTGGAGTTCAATGCCTACCTACCTCCTTCAGGCATCAGTATATAGTCAGAAGTCTGAACAGTTGTATGAGGACCCTGGCAAGACCACACAACATTAAAGAGATGGCAGAGGGCAGTTAGAAAAATGAGAAATAATGGGAAGCATCATTTGATCTTACAACTTCCTAGATTTGATTTTGAACCCAAACATGCAGGCCAAGTAAGTACTTGATCACTGAGCTAAGGTTGATTAAAAACTGGCACCTGCTTCCTGGTTCCAGTTAAGACTGCCTGTGGTGGTTTGAATTAGGTGTCCCCCATAAACTCCTGTGCCCTCAATGCTTGGTCCCCAGCTTTATTTTAGTACATGCTCGACTGGACAGTGGGGTAGTTTGCAATAACTGAATACATACCATCTTCCTCCAGATAGCTCAAAGCATAGCAGGCCCTGCAATCTGGTGAGGTAGGAATGCTGTGACCTTATTTATACTTTTCAGGAATCATGGGAGTCAATGGGGAAGGCAGACACTCCACTGTTGACACTGGTTCACAGCTCTCGTCATTAGGGAGTACTCCTCCCCCTCCCCCATCCCACCCTCCCTCCCTTCTTCCTTCCTTCCTTCCTTCCTACAAATCCAAAGTATTTTTTCTGCACATGGTGTTTCATAGTGACATAGCTACAGGTGATTTACATATATACTGAGGGAATGACTGGAATACTCTCATGTGTCATGGCTGTTGTTCATATGTCTATAATGTCAATTTTTTTAAATGATTGCTTGGTATAATTGAAACATCTAATTATAAGTTTCCGCCATGAATTATTGTTGAGCTGGCACAAAATGTTCAAAACCATGAAAATATGAAAATCATGGCTTCCTCGTGTCATGCACTGAATTAAATTTTTTTTCCAATTCATTTGTTCTTTTAAGTAATGTCTGTATCCAGACTCTCTGAATTCCCAATTATTTCTCTTGCTAAACCATGCCTCCAGACTCGAGGGGATAAATTTCATGCAACTTATGCACCAGAGCCGTCTATACTGTTAGGTGAAATATATATATTACCCCGAGCCCCGGCTGCATTGGGCAGGGTTTTCTGGAACCCGCCGCTCGGTGCAGTGCCAAGGCGGGCGCGGGCCGGCGGGCGAGGCTGCGTGACGGCGGCAGCTCCAGCTCGTCGCCGCGGTCCGGGCGCTGCTCACGACACGCCGTGCGCGGGCGGGTGTCAGCCACCCTCCCGCAGCCCCGACCGGGTCCCGACTTCCCGGCGTCCCGGCCTCGGGCCCCGCCGGCGCTGGGAGGGCGTCCGGAGCCTGGGATTCCGGGCGGATTACGCGGCCCAGTCGGCACGCGAGGCGGACGGGCGGACGGGCGGGGCGGCGCCCGCTCGCGTGCAGGGGAGGCCCGCGGCCGCACGCACCCCGTGTCCCGAGCAGGTGCCGCAGGGCGGCCGCACGCACTCCGTGCCCGGTGCAGGTGTCGCGGGACGCCCGCTCGCGTGCAGGGGAGGCCCGCGGCCGCACGCACTCCGTGCCCCGGAGCTCCGGGCCGTGCAGGTGTTGCAGGGCGGCGCCCGCGGCCGGCTCCCCAGCCCCGGGCTGTCACGCTACGTCCGTGCGATCCGATAGGAGAGCCAGGCGCCCGTCCCCTGCTGATCGGAACGGGGCCAACGCTGGGTCATAAAGTCAGCTGGAAGGCAGAGGGCTCTGTGGATAATCGACGGAGCCCAGGAAGCTTTTCCAGGCCAGCAGAGCGCACGGGCACCCCAACCCGCGCGCAAGAGAGTCCTGGGTCCAAGGAAGGAAGGAAGGGAGGAAGGAGGGAGGAAGGGAAGGAGGGAGGGAGGGAAGGGAGGAAGGAAGGGAAAGAAGGAAGGAAGGAAGGAAGGAAGGGAGGGAGGGAAGGAGGGAGGGAGGGAAGGAAGGAAGGAAGGAAGGAAGGAAGGAAGGAAGGAAGGAAGGAAGGAAGGAAGGAAGGAAGGAAGGAAGGAAGGAAGGAAGGAAGGAAGGAAGGAAGGAAGGACAGCGGCGCTGGGGCGCTAGGTTGGCCCCGTCTGCACAAAGATTCCAGAGAGTCCTGAATCTGTATGATCTGTAACTTCCTCCCCAAATCTACCGCCCTGCTTCCTCCCTTTTTAGCAAGGTCCCACTCAAGCGCAGACTGGCCTCAAACTCATGGCCACCCTCCTACCTCTGCCTCCTGAGTGCTGGGACTAAAGGTGTGCACCACCATGTCTGGCTCCAGAAACTTCTTTTCAATACTTTTATTTTTAAAATGAGAGGTACCTTCTCCTCCTGCCCACTAGATGAAGCAACTCCTATCATGTGATGACTCAAAAGGCCTAACGAAGGACTCTACAAGAGTGACACATGTTCGCCTCCCCCCTCTTTTTCTCTCCTTCCAGACACGGTGCAACTGGCTTTACGTGGCTACTTGACTACTCAAACTGGAGCTGGCAGGCATTGCGAGCAAGTAGTGCCTTTGACCACTGAGCCATCTTCCCTGCTCAGCATTAGCACACTCTGGCGAATCTATGTTCTCTTATGTATTTTCCTATTATTGTCATTACGCTTATGGTGCCTAGTTTTAGTTGTTTACAAGTAACATACCATAAACTATAAGGATTTTTAAAAAT
The DNA here is from genome assembly GCA_004024765.1 of Zapus hudsonius. NCBI lineage: Eukaryota > Metazoa > Chordata > Mammalia > Rodentia > Dipodidae > Zapus > Zapus hudsonius. The sequence goes on from PVHP010041919.1 coordinate 9,407, forward strand.
GCATATTCCTCACCTTACCATCCAGGGAAGTGGGACCGAACCAATTGCTGTACCTGGCTCCCGGCCTCAGTGACAGGGCCAGCAGATTGCAGGTAACCCAAGGTTCTCTGAAGAGAGTCATTTTCGGGCATTCCTCTAACTGGAGGTTGGGAACAGAAACTTCCTCTAGATAGCAGAACCTATCAGCCACCTTAAACCTAACACATGTGGTGATGGCCAAGTAGTAGAAGAGAATGGAACCAACGAACCAACTTTTATTAAGAGGCAGAGTCAAAGGACGGAGCTTATGTTTTTCTAGAATTTCAGAATCCATATTTCAAAACAGGCTTGGTCCTTTTCCTAAAGTAAGTTAGCTCTTCTGCAGATTCTGTCAGGTAGTTATGTATTCTAAGAAACTATAAAAAAAGCAGTAACTACTATGATGTGTATCTAGAAGGCTATTCAGAATATGTTTTTTTTGTTGTTGTTGTTTTTTTGAGGTAGGGTCTTGCTCTAGGCTGACCTGGAATTCACTCTGTAGTCTCAGGCTGGCCTCGAACTCACGGCGATCCTCCTACCTCTGCCTGCTGAGTGCTGGGATTAAAGGAGTGCGCCACCACACCTGGCCAGAACATTTGTTTTAAACGTATAATATTGAGACATTCTTTCATGTCTAGAGAACTACACCCCTCCCCCTTTCCTGGCAGTAGAGGGTGTGGGGTGAACTCAGGGCATCACACATATCAGCAAGGGTTCCACCACTGAGCTATACCCCTAGCCCTTTTTAGTTTTGAGACAGGGTCTCACTGCATTGTCCAAGCTAGCCTTGAATTTGTAATCATCCTGCCTCACCCTCCTGAGTGCTGGAATTACAGGCTTGTATGACCTGGCAATCTTGCTGTTTGAACAAATGAACTTCACACTTCAGTCTTTCCAGTTCTTAGACGTCATGAGTGGACTCTCATGGGCTCTGAACACGCATGCTAGTGAGAACTCTCCCAAAGCTTCTAACAGACTCTCAGGTCAGAGGTTTCTTGCTGATCTAATCACTGGTAAGGGGGAAGGGACTTGCTGGTGACCTAATTGGAACTCACTCCTGGACTTGGGCTGTTCCTGCATGCTTGGTGATATCATAGGGTGGAGGTAAAGAAGCCTGGATAGTTTTCAGCATTTTAAGGGGTTTAAAATGTAATAAATGCATTTTTTTTTGCTCTAAGCAATATTCAAGAGTGGTAGTTCTATACCTTTGTGAATCAGGCTGTAATTATTTTAATGGTTTCATCTGTTTGATAGATCTGATAATGTTTGATATTTTCATCAATAGTTCATAACATCCTATGATGTATAACTTTTTTAATGGCATTAAAACTTTCCATTAATAGATACATAATAAATGGCAGGAAAATGGGCATACTTTATTTCCTATCAATTCAGTAGCTACTTAAAATCACAGGTATGGAAGCATGAACTTCATTTTATGAAGGAGAATGAAAATCACTTCTGTCAGCCACTTATCAAAACAAATGATCTTAGATTCATTAGTATTCTATAGAAATGAAGCAACAATTTCATTAAATAGCTCATATTTGTGCTGGGACTGCATGCACCATCATTACTGGTCCTAAAAGTTGTTTTTTAAATGCATAAGGCGGTTATTTTCAGTATTTGAATTTATTAACATTGTTTGTTGGAGGCCAGATTTGGAGCTTAAGAGTTTAATAAAAGGAACGTGGGTAGTTTAAAGATAAATCTCGTGCTTGAAAGACGGCTCAGCAGTTAAGGCACTTGCCTGCAAAGCCTGATGACCTGGGTTCCATTCCCCAATAAAGCCAGATGCATTGCACCTGCATCTGGAGTTTATTTCCAGTGGCTGGAGGTCCTGGTGTGCCCATTCTATCTCTCTTCTCTCTCTCTCGCTGCTTGCAAATAAATAAATAAATAAATAATATTTTTAAAAGATTAATCTCTTAATCAGTGTTAAGTTTTTGAGTATTGAATTCATTACACATGTTACTACTGTCATTAACACTTAATACTTTTTGTTTAAAAATATGTAAGTGTAACAAGTATATAATTATATCTGGCACACAGTACATTTTGGAGAAAGCTCTTACCAGTAGTGAGCAGGCAACAAGGAAATAAATGTACAATCATCAAATGTTTTCATATAGCACATGACTTATATCTTATTGGAAATTTGTTCAGTAATTATATTCTCAAGGCTAAAAAAACTTGAGTTTGATACTGGCCAAATGATGAATCATTTGAAATCCTAAAGAGATGCATTTAAACAGTGGCCTTTATTAGGTACTTATGTTCACATCACACATAGGATGAATTCAAAACGGTACCAAGCACAAACCTGCAAATAGCATTTTGTGGTCTAACTTATTTCTAGACCACAGCTATTTGGAGTTCAGAGATGCAAACCAGCTTCATAAGGCAGTCTTAAACTTTAAAGGCTGATTAGCACTTTAGAAAATCTTAGGAAAAAAAATCCAACCTATAGCTTGGTAGAAAAAAAAAAAAAAACTGCCAGAGTGACAAAAGCAGAGCAAATGGTACCTTGGGGCTGACCTTCCTTGTAAACTGGAAGTTGTGTGGGAAATGTCAAATATGTTAAGCCTACAACACAGTTAAACATACAGAGGCTTTCTGAATTTATACATATGTTTCTAATCCACAGTAGGCCAATGGCCAATGGGGACGGCTGGCTGGCAGAGTCACTGACACAATATGTGAGGCCCAGGTGCATCCAGGTACACTTCTGGGTTCACATGGGTCGGTGCCCCGGGCCCCTTCCACCATTTGGGTGAAAGTAAACAGCAAGTAGGATCTGACTGAGTTGTGTTTGGAAGGGTTCTCAATTAAGCGAGGCATTGGTATTGTGTATGTAGTACCAGGCAAACAGAAAGAGCCCAATAAACGTTAGTTTTTGGTTTTTTTTTAATTCTGCACTTACATTGGATGGAGCCCAGAAATAGCATTGAAAGCTGTGGTTGTTTCTAACCTGGGAGGCCTGTCTGCAGCCACTGCATTCAAACCTTTGAGGGGACAGATTAGTAATGCATTGTGGTTCCCAAGATGAAGATGATATTAGGGCTAATTTTATCATGCTACCCTTCCAGGGTCCCAAGTTTACTTCAAAATCTCAGGGATGCTTCTGTTGTTCTTATCAAACCTGTAAGCAAACTCTGTTTTTCTACAGCTTTCCATGGGTGGAGGGGATAAAGAGCAGGGGGAAGCATGAAAACAGCTTATCAAAATGAATGGGATGAATGAGAGTTCCCTGTGGGATAAGTGCCTCAGGGAAATTCCTAACAGTAACAAAAGCACAGTGTTCTTAGAAGCACAAAAGTCTGTAGGCCATGTAGAAAGCCTAGGTTAGTCCTTTCACAGAACATGCTGCTCTAAAGCTGGAGAGCATCTTTTGAAATTTCTTTCAGAGGTCACTGACCCACGGGTGACATAACAAAAGAGTCACAAAAGAAGTTAATTGGGGTCTGGGGTGATTGCTCAATGGTTAGAGACACTTGCTTTCAAAGTCTCCTGGCCTGGGTTCAAGTACCAAGTCATCCACGTAAGCCAGATGCAAAAAGTGGCTGAAATGTTTGGTGTTAAATTTGAAGTGGCAAGAAGGCCCTTTCATACCCCCCAACAACACACACACACACACACACACACACACACACACACACACACACACACGTACGAATAAATAATTCTAAACATTAACAGGAATTTCATTCAGTTATTAAATGGATTTTTTTAGAAGTCACAGTAGGTAGGGCTGGTGAGAGGGCTCAGCGGTTAAGGCACTTGCCTCCAGTGCCTAAGGACCCAGGTTCAATTCCTCAGGACCCACATAAGCCAGACACACAAGGTGGTGGCCCTTTCTCTCTCTCTGAAGCTCTCTGCTTGAAACTGAATATTTTTTAAAAAAAGAAGTCACAGTAAAAAGTAAAATAGCTGATTTAAAAAGAACATGGGTTATAGTTATAGCTCAATGCTAGAGCACTCGCCTAGTACATGTGGATCCTGAATTCAATCCCCAGCACAAGAAAACGGCAACAAAACAGGATAACACATAGCTCTACTCAATATTCTTAATGATGGGAATATTTTAAATTATACTTCAATTCTAGAATGGCCAGTAATGGAATGGAGGAAAGATGTGTGTGTGTACATCTGGTGGAGTGGGTAAGGGAAGAGAGAACATAAGGGAAGAGAGAAAAGAAACAGATCAATAGAGAACCAAGGAGAAAGAGCAACAGGACAGTCTGTGGATAGCTTTTATAAAAATTTATTATTAAATACTCCTAAGTGCTCCTTCTTCTGGAGCCATACTTTTTTTTTTTTTTGCTACCTTTTCTCAACTCTTTTTCCTTGAAGTTCTCCCTGAGTCTACTGCTATTGAATCATTATACAACTAAAAATTAAAATATTCTGTATGAGTGCTTTTATATAGCAGCCACATGCAACTACTGAGTACTTGAAGTGTGTAATACAGCAATGGAATTTCTAAATTTCACTTCATCTAAATTAAATAATCAGGGCTGGGCGATGGCTCAGTGGTTAAAGGCACTTGCTTTGCAAAACCTGATTGCCTGGGTTCAATTCCCCATCCTCCCATGTAAAGCCAGATAAGCATCTGTTTACAGTGGCAAGTTACCTTGGCATGTGTGCATACATGCATACACATATAAAAAATAGAAAAATAATTACATGAAGCTATCAGATTGGACACTGAAGGTGTGAGTGATGTGGGAATTTTGGGGTTCAGGGGGATTCTCTCAGATTTATAAACCCCAAGTTTTGGGTTCTTTCTTAATCTTTAATGAAGAATAATAAAGACACAACCAAGGACAAATTATGAATTATTGAGTTTATTTGGGGAGGAATCACAATTTGTGAAGGTTATTTAAAGGGAATTGGGACCTGGAAAGGAAGACTAGAACATTTTATGAGGAAAACGTATTTCAGAAAAGTGGAAAACTAGAGAAACTGGGGCTTAGAAAGTGAAGTTAGAATGGAGCTATTTGTGGCATCTATGGGAAAACAGGCTTCCAAGGAAAGATCACAAGGGTCTGCAAACACATGGAAAGCTTTGGGTAAAGATTTAGAGGGGCTGCAAACCAGTGAGAGCGCCCGTGGCAGATCCAGATGGTAAATTAGAGACCATCAGACAAATAGAGCAGAGAGACAAGGATTAAAGAGACATTCAAAGACAGAATTAGGTCTCCCAGTGGGGCTGGAGACTGAGATCCACATGGGGGAAAAGAGAGAGAGAGAGAGACAGAGACATAGAGACAGAGACAGACAGACTGACTCAGGTCAGCCAGTCACCTTTTGTAGTGTTTGATTCAGTAGGTGGGGAAAATCTGATGTGTTATTAAATCTGGAGGATGGCTCAGAGAGTCCACCCATAGCTGAGGCTGGGGTCGTAGCATATTTGACTGTGGACAGCAGGGGATGTTGTAGATCAGTGTCAGTCAGACACGAGTTCTAGTCCAGGTTAGGAGTTTTCGTTCTTGTGCCAAGATGAGCTGTCAGGTGTTTGGCATCTTCTGGTTCCCTCTGGGCCTCAATCCCTGGCTGAAACCTGCCTAGCTTTCTCTTTCTCCTATTCTGTCTCATGAGGAACATACAGGGGCAAAAAAATAATGATCAGATGAATAAGCACAAATGACATTCATCTAAAGTAAATAGCAGCCTTTCAGATGGATATTACCCCATAGTCAAAGGATTTCCTCTCCTTCTGTATAGATACAGTACTCAAACAGTTTCATGACTAA